>OZ012659.1:39213667-39441297 GCA_963942545.1 Oxycera nigricornis
GACAAACTTGTGTAAAATTTAATTTGCAGTAAGTTGTGGATACATCATTTTCACGTGCTGTCAATATTAAAAGAGTTACACGCCTAAAACGACTTTGAAAAGGGGGAATCATTTTTCGTGCGCCACAACTTTTTTGTTTCCCCTATTACTGTGAAATTCGTGCGAAAATAACTTTTAGACAGTTTTATCACCAAACGTTTGATGTATTGCTTGTTTCGATCACTGCACCATGGCGGGAGTTATTGTGTCTCGAAAGTGGACAAGTCATAGGAAAAAAGCACTTTAGGGCCAGATAAACAGGTGTTAAAATGGTATCCTACAACGAACTTTTACTTTTGAGACTGAGGCACAAAGCTTTGGTCTCGCGTTTTAACTATGTTAAACAAAAAAAAGTGAATATTTTTATGCTCTATAAATTGATTGGTTCATATTATCATTTGTATTCATAGTATCCTCTGAGACACTAACATTTTAAGTACATATGTACATTTTTTTGTATTTAATTATTTCCTGACGTGTTTAAGTTTAGTTATTTTTTTTGTAATTTATTTAGCATCAATGATGGTTATTTTATAAGAAAATATAAGCTCTCTATTTTGATGTTTATTTTACTAAATTCCACATACATATTATATACACTGCCGGCCAAAAGTTTAAGACCACCTTAATTAAATAGGAAAACAAAGTAAAACTTCAATAAAATATTAAATGTTCAATTAATTTGTTTAATCATCTAATAAAACACTGATTGACAAACAATTTACTTTAAAAACGTAATGAAATATTAACAGTCCATGCTAAAAAAGGCCATAGTTAGCTAAACTGATTTTTCATCAAAAAATCTTCCTTTACATTTTATGACTTTTTTCACAAGTCTCGGCATACGGGCAATCAATTTGTTGATGGTGTATTGTGATATATTGTTCCAACTTTGGCATAAAGCATTAAACATTCCTTCTTGCGATGATGGGCCACGATTACGGACGTTCCTATCAAGCTCTTCCCACAAAAGTTCGATGGGGTTGAGATCCGGGCTCTGAGGAGGCCAAGCCATGGTTTTTAACACACCTTGTGCCTCTTTCTCTTCTAAATATCCTCTACATAATTGTGAGGTATGCTTTGGTTCATTATCTTGTTGAAAAATAAACCCATCTCCAATTAATCGCAATCCGGAAGAAATGGCATTTTGTTCTTAAATTTGTTTGTACTGTTCCTTTTTCAAAATTCCTTCAATTTTGATCAAATTGTCAGTTCCTTGGCTAGAGAAGCAACCCCAGACCATAATTGAACCACCACCTTGCTTGATTGTTGGGACTACACAGTCTGGCATCATCTTTTCTTCGGCACTGCGTCGAACGTAAATTCTTCGTTTTGAACCGAAGAGTTCAAATTTGGATTCATCGGTCCAAAGAACTTTTTTGAAATCTTCTTTAGTCCAATCTCGATGGGCAAGAGCCCACTGCATCCGTTTTTTCTTGTTTTGAGGCCTTAGCAGAGGTTTTCGAACGGCGACGCGGCCATACAACTTCGCATCTCTCAGTCGCCGTTTTACTGTAGTCAATGATAAAGGTTTAACTCGGGTTTTGTTTACTTCAACACGGATTTCTGGTGCTGTTAAGCGTATATTTCGCTTGCTGGTAACAACAATGAAATTATCTTGACTAGACGTGGTAGCTCTCGGCCTTCCCGAGCGTGGACGATCTTGAAAACTGCCTGTCTCCCTGTATCGAGTTATTGTGCCATGAACACGAGTCTTCGATAGCTTCAGCTGTGAAGCAATCTCACGTTCGGATTTGCCTTCATTATGTAAAACAACGATGGCAAAACGCACTTCACTGCTAATTTCGCCTGCTTTTCCCATTTTAACACGTCTTGACTGTAGAAACGACAAATTTAGACTAATTGAGATTGTTTGTGAACAATCCCAAGTAAACTCAGGTAATTATAAGTCGGAAACACGTGTTTTCAAAAGCTAAATAATCCTAAATATAGACCAATGCGGAACAAAAGCAAAGTGATTAGTAATGAGCACATCATAAAAATATTATTACGACTCCACCACCTGGCTCCAGCACAGCGTTTGTCGGTGTTTGAAAACAATTGATGTTTATTATCCAATAACTTGAAAGTAAACAAAAAAATGATTTCTTTAAATATTCGAAATTAACAATAGAATATGCAGATATGCATTTCTTTTAATTATCTTATGAGATTTTGTTACAATTGATAGATAATTATGTTGTTTAAGTGCGGTCTTAAACTTTTGGCCGGCAGTGTACATACATATGTAGTATGATTTGTAGTTTAGATAAAATCTTTGGTTTGTAATTAAGCAGATTACACGGTAATCTTTTTCAAAAAAAAATCAGATTACATGGGGTCTTAGACAGTAATTTATAATCCGACAAATTCGGTAGTCCAGCACTGCAAAACGTTTATCGGATTACCGGAGTTCCACTGTATTTGCTTTTGTCTGTAAATTCGACCCGAATCCAAAAGTGGGTGCCCTTATCTTTATGCATTTTTGCAAGGATTAATCGGTTCTTGCGTTTGACTTTTGATATCGGTGGTTTACGCCTAAGTTTATGACCATGAAAATTGTCCTCATTTAAAACATTTCTGATGGTTTCACTTACAGTAGCTCGTCTGCTATTTTAGGCGCATTGGTTCTAAGGGCCTTTTATATTTTGCGTACTATTGATCCTGGCCTGGCTGTTGCGCTTAAAAATTTTGGGCGTACGGAACGAGGTTTACTTATTTACGAAACGATTTTTACATACTGTTTTGTTGAATACTGCACATTAGACTTAAGATTTCCTATTGCCCGTGCTTTTTTACCCATGAACTTTTCTTCACAATACAGTTTAACAATGATTTTCCGAGTATCTAAAGATATAATTTTACCCATACCCTTTGTTTAGTTTTCTGGGTGTGAATCGAATTCGCACATAGCTGTAACTAGACTTGAACTGCATTTTCAAGTTTACACTGCACAATTTTGTAAGGAGCGATGTTGCCATTTATTCATACGTTGTAAAATTTTGAACAATATACGAAAGTAAACTTAATCAAAATGAGTGGAGAATTTTTTTTTTCTCTTCTTATGTAATGAATCCTGAGTTGTGAAAAGCAAATAAATTTTTGAAACAATAAATTTTCGGAATATATTAAAGTTATTGTTGTAAATTAAGAAAAAACAGCTTCCTACGGGGACTTTTTTACCTGGCTGTATATACATATAGTGAATTTAATTAAATTGAGGATATTATATTTTATAAAAATCTCCCAACTGACGAGTGTCAGCCGTTGGCATAATACCAGTGGTGCACAGAGAATCAGAACGAGTCCGGTGAACTCGCCAAAACGTTGACCGTTCATGACAGCATGTGAATCAGGTGATTCAAAAGCGATTGGAAGATTCTCTTTTGTTTGATTTTATTTTGCGGAGATGTTGCGACGGAACCTTGCTTTCGAAAGATTAAAAATGTTCCCTGTGAAGTTTGGACGATGATAGAACGCAGAAAATATTTTTTTTGTTACAAGAAACTGTTAGAACGGTCTGTGTTATCGACTGTCACTCTGTTTGTTTTTATTGAGTGTATACAAGCAGGCCATGGAACATTAGAAGTCTATGAAATATGTTTTCCATTTCATTCCCTGTAACAATTCTCTTGATATCAGACATAAATCCAATAAATCCAATAGAAACATAGATAACTAATCATAAATTCTCTTACCTCTCGTCTTCCTTTCCACGTCCACCTCATACTCTTGGTTCATAATTGTAGCACTATTTAGACAATTATCTCCGTTGCATGTTAAACATGTCGAGTTGCAGAAAAGTCCTACTCCTCGGCACTCTAAACCGCTCCTGTTTTTACAGGTACAAAAAATCATTTGCAACAACTTTTCAGATGCCGTTTGATTGGATTTAATACTCCTTCAATAATAGCCCAACCCCAATCAAGTGGATATTTTTATTTCTCACCCATAACTAGGTTTGCAAGTAATCCCTTTTTATATGCTCATTCAAAGCACCAATTGTTGGAACGAGCGAGGACAACTGTATTTTTTTCGTGGTGGCCTTTATAAAACATTCATATCCCATTTTTTCCAAATATACAGGTAAGTCAATCACTTTTTTCAATTTATGCAATTGTGTCCTTTGCAAGTCGTGTTATCTTCAACAGCAATCTGAAAAAGAAACTCGTCAGTCTCCTCTTTCCCTTGATATCATTTTATGGCATTTTTTTGTAATTCTCGCATGAGGTACTCCGTAAAATGACTCTTGTTTTCGTAATTCGATAAAAAAAATCTTGACTAACAGATAATTTTGGATCCTTTGCAAAATTAAATTCCTTGGAGGCTATCTTTATTGATCGACCACTTCTTTTGGCTGCTTTATCACTGTCTTCATCATTGCAGTCAAAAACAACTGATATATCACATCCAAAATTTATTTTTAAATAAAAAATTTATTCTTGAAAAACGTTTTCATATCAACAATCAGAAGGCCATTTAATTTTATAAAGCAGCATACCTGCATCAATATATTATTCAGAATATCTCAGTTAAAACCCTAATTTTTAAGCTTTCACAAATTTAAGTTAAATTCAAAAACTTTTTCCTAAAATTTTCTTAAAACGTGTATTTAAACTATTAAACCAGATGTATATTTCGTCTGGCACACCCAGACTTCTTCACTGTATAACTAATTCCCTAAGCTCTGCGTTCCTATTTTATTCCCTAACGTTATACATTTTCATTGCAAAATTTAATCAGCGTGATTGATCCATTCCCTTCCCATTCTAATCCCTTCAGGTACTCTATTTATTCCTATAGTTTTACTTATGTCTAACTCATTGACTTTCCTTTCCTGTTTTATTACTTTAATGTTTTCTATTCCTATCGTATGATTAGTGTCTTACATATGTTTTGCTACCGACGATCGTACAATATAAATAAGTTAAGAAAGTTATCCCTGTTCCTCGGGATTGTAACTACGAAAAGGAGTTGGAATACGTGATGGATACAGCGGATAAAAACGGATACGAGAAGCAGACGATCGAGCGGATCATCAAAAAGAAAAGAAGACGAATGAGATTGGTGTCGGTGCTGTTTGGCAAAATTCTACGGGAAAACGGTCATTGACTGGAAGCATGAAAAGTAGGCATTTTTGTCGCGTACCCGAATGAAAGACTTTATTCTCATTTCTCAGTATATTGAACGTTCTTGTAACCGCCTCGAAAATCGAAATTGATATTTCACGTTTCTTCACGTTTTGAGGTCTTTAGAGCATTCTTAAAGTATATTTAGAAAGAGAAATGTAAGTGTGTGTGTGTACGTACGTTTGAGGACAGTTTTTTCTACAAGCACAACTCACGTAAACAAAGTTATATCGGCTTTGTTGATGTGTCAATCGAAGCGTCTTTGCAATCTTAAGAGCTGATTAGTTTTTGGGGCACTTCGGTCCGGGGGTTGCAGTGGCGAGGCGTTCATATAAGCCGATTCCCATCGGCTTCCCTTTCCAAATATGTTCCAAAAATGTGTAATACTTCAGTTTTATAAGCGAATGAAGTGTTTATTTACTTGTATGCATCACTGTAAACATGCACAATCGTTCCACTTGATCTCAGTGTTTATTCCATCATACTCCATTCTCTTCATTCTACACATCCTCATAGTTTCATAATAGCCAAAGCTATTTGCTATGGCAAAGCGATCAACATCAGCAGCAAAGCTTTCCGAGTCTCGAATTCATCAATAATTTAAGGTGCCGTGGGCATTCAACTCCCATTTGTTGGAATGGCAGCTCGGTTTTCCTCAATAGGATATGGAAACAAATCAAAAAGCCGTTAGCGTCCCCGGCTTGCGAATCAGCTGTGAAAATTGATGCTAGAAAATCATCCACTTCCTTCTTACATTCACCATATCAAGTAATGTATGATTGTCCTACATATTTATCTTGTATATTTCTTTTCAAAAATTCTTAACAGAAGAAGTAAAACATATATTTTATTTATATTGAGTCAACATTTCCCACACCATTGTTTAAACTGTTGAGATCACTTGAAAAGCAACTCCCTACCTTTCCTATTCCTGGCAAGAAAGCTCTAGACCTCCTCGTGGTTCTTGCTGAACAACTTTATTTTTGGTAGTAGGAGTTGTTTCAAAACAAATTCCAGTAAAACCAAAAAATTTAGTTGACAAACTAGAGTCTCTTTTTTAGATGGACCCAAAATTCTATGCCACGAGCCATTACTGAAATCCATATCTTTAAACGAAATCAAATTCCTTAATTTCGTATTTGCTTAATATATACATTCCTTGCCAACAAGGTCAAAAACGATACACATAACATAAAAATATAAATATTTCATAACTGATCGTAATTTAAAATGTATTCAATAGAAAGAATGATTACGGTAGTATTTCTCTATATGCTCATAATATACTGCTTTGTCTGTTGAAGGCCCATGTCTCTCAAATAGTAAGCGGCTTACCCACAGTAATTTTTCACCCCTCGCCACTGGGGGGTTGTTGTTTTGACCGAATGAAGGTCATTTCTGTCATGCGCTATATCTCGTGACCCAAACAAAAATTTGCTAGTTTAAGATGTCAATCAACGCGTATTAATATTTTTGTGATTCTGTAAAAAATTTAAAAAAATTGTTGGAGCCGTTTTTTAATTTATTAAAAAAGTACAAAAAATTAGTCTTTTTTCATAAACAATAAATTTTTAACCTGGTTTGCGGAGCACAGTAATCAACGTTTGTAAAATTTATATACTACAAACAGTTTTTGTAAAAACCCCATCAAAACTTTTTCTCATGACTACAAAAAAAATTAAATTAAAAATAAAAATTCATTAAAAGTCATCATCACCTTCAAGGTTATTTAAGTCATTCACTATATCTTGCGAACCAAATATGATATTTGCATCATAAAGGTGTCAATCGACGCGTATTTTTATTTTTGTGATGTTTTTAAATTTATAAGAAAATCGCTGTAGCCGTTTTTAATTTAATGAAAAATTGTGAAAAATGAGGGTTTTTCTCATAAAATAAATTTTCAATCTGATTTGCAGAACACCGTAAAAAATGTTTATAAAATTTATAAAATCTCATTAGTTTTCATAGAGAAACCAGCAAAACTTTTTGTCATGTTTGTAATCACAATTAAATTAAAAACAGAAAATCAATTAAAGTCACCATGTAAAAAGTGTTCATATGAATGATATTACCTGAAAACTCTCATATAAAGACATTGTCGTTAAATCAATGAAAGTTTATTAATATTTGCATAGTTTGAATATTTGAATAGTTTTCACAGTACCGTGTATTAATTTTAATAAAAAAACTGCTTATCATGTCAAATTACCATAAAAAGAAATCGTGACGAGATCAATTTCTCTGAGATGGGATCTAGTTCCGGCAAATTAGGCGGTATACTTGCGAAGCATGTTGGAATTCGTTAGAAGTATTCTACTTTGTCCCGCCGATTTATGGCAACTTCGAGAAATCACGAGCGATTCCACATCGAGAAAAAAGTCATTCGAACGAAGCGATTGCTTTCAAATCATAATCAAATAATCACACTATGGTAATTAGAAGATTAGAATTATTTCAAGATTAAATAATGATAATGGAGGCAATTACCTTGACCTCCTCTTGGAATTCAACGATCCCAATTTATTGTCTCATCAAAATACTTGTTTATATTTGTTCTGATAACTTACAGCTCATTTCCATAAACAGAAAATTTTCCTGGAAAAATAAATACTCAAATGAACTATCGCAGAAGGACTTCGTGCTCTATCGTCAAGTTGAATGGAAGGACGCTTCAAAAGCAATTTCCTTTTTCAAACAATTGTATTGCTTTGCAGCTGAAGAGTATTGCCACGAACAACAGAGGACTATACCTGCAAGCTGTACTAGTTTAAAGAAAGCTGCATTACTCCTTTTTTACCTGCTTTCTTATGTTTAACATTTGATGCGATTGCAATTCATTTTATTTTCTTGGAATTCGCTGTCCGCCGCCTGTTGTTGATGCTGCTCGTATTGAAGGGACAAAAAGAAACTCAGGCGTATCGTTGAATTCATTTCAAAGAGTCGTGGATAACTTGATGGAATTGATCAATTTGCGAACATTCAGACGAGGTTTTAAGTTACTTGAATCGATGATTGTTTTTACAAAATGTACAGCATTAATATTGTCATTTTAAATTGAAAATTTTCTAATAGGAAACTTTAGAAAACTCCTAGAAATCCGTGTAAAATGCAAAAATATTTTCACAATACCGTAAAAGTAATTGTGTTTATGTTACGGAAAAAGTAGATTCTCCAGTAAGAGTTGACTCTGCCTAGGTAAAATCAAATTTTACTGTTTTTTTCAATAGAAGTTGATTAGAACGAAAAGTGATGAATTTCGATCAACATTGACTAGTCACAGCTGAATTTACCAAGGGAAAGTATACACTTACTGGCTTGAGATAGTAAAAGTTGGCTTTTTGCAAAGAAACGGTCTACTACCTAATAAAAAGCAAAACCTTTATAATACAAAGACAGATAGAAATGTTTATCATTCATTACAGCAAGGTGAAGATTTGTGACACTTTACGTTGCAGAACACATCTTTGTTCCTACACATGCACTTCTTGGGTTTACATTTAATGTTGCAAGGGTATTTGAAAATTTCTTGCCCTTTTTCTATTGATTGTGAAGTTGCAACAGTCCTCACAGCTAATGTTTTATTCATAGGGACTTCATTTTCTAGAATAATTTTCGTGGAACATGTACTAAATTGAGACCTGAAAAATATTATAATTGAACTCTGAACAATTTAATATCAGGAGCAGGGAAAGAGGAGAGAAAGAGATCGAGAAAAATATCTTTTATTTTAGCTTGGAGAAATTATCTTGAGAAAAGCTGCTATCGAATTCCATTTCTTGTTCCAATTCGAAAGATTATTACTTTCATTTTCAATCGCAGTTTTTAGAATTTTAACCCCTCGCATAGTCACTACAACCGGCAAGAAAAACAGGCTTGTACCGTTCGAACCCTTGAATTTGGTTCGGCAGCTGCATGACATTCTTCTGACCGTGGGACCATTATTGGGCCGTAAAGTTGGGTCGCTGGCGCATGCAGAGGAGTCTCATCGAATTGTGGACCAGGTGACATCTGATGGACTTCCCGGAGAGATTTTTAAGTAGACTAACGTTTTTGTACGCCTTAGTGAACACTGTACAAAGAATCTTTCTGGAAACTTAGAAGAAACATTCGTGCTATTTCTGAAAAAACGTCGCTTGACTAGAGGTAGACGAACTGATTTGCAGTTTGCTTCCAAGCAACGGGAAATGAGAAAAAGTGTCGAACTCGAATGATTATCGGTTCCTATTTTTGTTAAGTTGGAGTGTAACTTCAGCACGGTAGTGCTGAATTTTGTGCGAAAAAGTCACTTCCGAGTGTGTATATACGTATATAATCACATGGAAAATATTGTGTTTGAGACTCGGAGGAGACGTGAGTTTAATTTAAAACTAACTGATGTGGATCTTTGTGGAAAAAACTAAAGGACCTGAAGAAGCCTAGCTAGAAGCTAAGATGGATCAATTTAAAAAAATTCTGTAATGCGTAGTATTTGTATGCAAGCCTTCTACTTGTCAATTTATGGTTCTTCATTGAATAAAACCGTAAAATTAAAAAAAATTAAAAAAATATTGATTATTCTTAATAATTTGAAAAAATAATGAAAACGCTTAATACATTATGAAATTTTTCCAAAGTTTTTTTTTGGATTTTGATTTGGAAAAAAATGAGATACGAGGAAAAATGTTTATTTTTAATTCATTTTAAGAAATTAGTGTCAAGTTTTTATGGATGTAAGCAGCTATTTACTCGCCGACTCGAGAAACAGCATATGGACAGCATCTGCGCTGGTGTTCTTGGGACCACTTAATGTTTAGAATACTGAGATGTGAGGGTCATATCGCATAGATAATAAAATGTTTGAGATACTGCATTCGAGCAGACGTGTTTAATTTTGAAGAAAACGAAGGAAGTAAAATCTTATATGGATATAATAGATGAATAAGAATAAACAATATTTCATAATTTAACAATTTATTAGTTACACATACAGGTATGTAAAGAGAGCTACCACCTCGCAGATAAAATGTAAGCTTAATTGTGGTTTTCTCTGAAACTTCTCACATAATTATTGTAGCTATAGTTTTTTGTTTGCTGCTTCTTTTATATGTAAAAAATCGTGTTTAGTTAAGAAGAAACAACTTTGGGGGTTTGCTTAAGTGTCCTCCCTGATTTTTCTTGATTTTCAGGTGTGAGGGACTCCCCGACTGAGATAGGTATTTGTGAAGCCAGCGCACAAAACACATGCAAGTGCAAGGCCTTCATAGGGCGAGCCCAGGCAGCGACATCTGCTTTTGGCAAGCTCCTCTGATGCTCGTTTCCTTTCCAGGAGTAGCACGGCCACTCGAGAGGTTGTTTGCGCTCGGTAGTTTATCTTTTTTTTATTTCTTAAATTTTTGTTTGCGTAGTTTTGGGAGTTTTAGCTTCGATTAAGACAAAGTGAAGAATTTAAGTACTCTCAGGTTGGTCTTGAAGGCGATCTTATTTCGGTATGTGCCCGAGAAGTTTTGAGTAAAGTAACGTAGGAGGTCTAGCCTCACAGCCTTAATAATGTGATTTGCTTTGTACTGATTTTGCATGGATAAATCTCTTGAAACGGGATTTGAAGCTTTGCTAGGGAACGCACACACAACATTGCGTGCCGAACTGAACTGGTCTACCAGTAACCATCACACCTTTAGGTAGGTAGAGGCGAGCCCGAATTAGTCTGCATGACCAAAGGGTTCGTTGCCTCGTCCCTGACACTGAACGTCCAATAGCTCAACAAGACAATCTGGTCATCATTACACTGGTCACTTTTGCACTACAACAAATAACCGAGTGATCAAAAATCACAATAGTAATAAAATGGACCGTGGATAATCAAAACAAAGATATGTTGAATTAACAATTTTTTTTGTAAAGTTCAAGATTTTTGTTTAATTATATGAAAGTTTCAAAACATTCTAATAAATATATCCATAATTTTTTTTTGAAATTTCAGGCAATAAACCCAGACGGCCCCATGAAGGGGGGAACAACATGTAAATTTTTTTTAAAAAAAATGCAAATTTCAGATTGATTTAAAAATTATATGTTGTTTATTCCGAAGATCTTAAACATGAAATCCTTAAAGTACATGGCTCAAAGTACTTGAAATTTTTTTTTGTAATTTTCAAACACAAAATGGTGGCGATGCGAACGAATTGAAAAAATGCCTCGTACAACTTAGCGCCATTTCCGGAGATCCTGCAACATTCAGAAGAAGAAAAATATGCAAATGAGATGTATAGTTCATAGGTTGACCAATAAAATTTATAAAAAAAAATCAATTTTTACATTAATTTTAGATTAAATAAAAAAATTGATTATTTTTCAAAAAAGTCGCGTTTTAAGTATTAAGAAACAAATTATTTCACCGAAATTACAAAAACATTTAAGTTCAACTAATACATAAGACTCTTTTGTAGCTGTGGTATAAATTTGTGTCGGATCAGTTCAATATTTTTTGAAATATTTTGTACGGAAGTTGAAAAAGTACTACTTTGAGAAAAACGCGTTTAAAGTTTGCAGTAGATAGAAAGCATTGATTATTAGTTTCTACTATAGCTTACGCGTAAAAGGGCCCACAGACGACCAACCTGGTTGTCAACTAAGTCGTCAACTTGCTATGTTGGTATCAATGTTGAACGTATGTAGGCATGTGACGGTTGAAGTTCATGTTGAAGTTGAGGTTGAAGTAAAATCAAATGTTTGTGATTTTTGTGGGAGGGGCTTAATGTTGACAAACATGTTTTGCCGTATATGGCCATGTTGGCAGACATCAACGTCAACAGCATTTCGATTCAAGAATTTGTCGAGTGCACGTCGTTAAGTTTCAATAGCAAAATTGTGCAAATCGATCAATTTTTGTGAAGAAAATCCCTGCTTCACATAGACGTCCTCTCACCATGAAATGTTTTGACAAAGTGATGTTGACGTTCAAGTTGACGATTCGGTTGTTCAGTCTGTAGTCTCAACCTCAACCAGGTTGACGACTTAGTTGACAACCAAGTTGGTCATCTATGGGCCGCTTAAGTCAACAGTTTCAGGTCATATTTCCTTAGAATTTCAGATTTATAAGAATATGGTAGGGATACACAATTAGACCACCGCCCATAGCGCCGGAGGGAAATAGGGAGAGACGCGCAGCAGGGATGCTCGACTTATTGGGGAACGCCGCGCTGCCTATAACGGACTATAACTCAAAAATTAATACGAATTTCACTTTAAAACTTTTTTGGGCGTATTCTTAGAGTATTTGGAAAATTTTAATGTAAGAGAAAAAAACGTTTTTTTCGAGCAGTTACATGTATTTCCCCCTTTAAGGATATTCTTAGAAATAACAAAGTGGTGTATTTTTGAATTTTCGTAATAAGTCACAATTATTGCAGTTTTCTTTGAGAGTGGACTTATTTTGCTTTATAACCGAGCATTGCTTCAAAGTTTTCTGATTTACTAGAACATATCGCTTAGATAATTCAATTCCTATGCAGTGCTCAACGAATATTTTTCTTTACCTGATCATCCTATTGATTTTGGTCTGTCTAGTTTGTTGCAAGGCGTCACAACAGCCATAATTAAGCCGATGAATTAGGGTGCTGATGAGCTTTTCGACTATGGTTAATGAAACCAATAGTGAGTCTGCTATTAAACAATTTTGAAAACGTTCCCATATCAGAGATACCGTGGGCAGCATATGAAAATCGCGGGAAAAAAATCAATAAATCATATCAGGGCAACAAATATGCCTCAAGTTAAATCGCTTTCTGAAATTTGAAAAAGCGAACGAGCTTGGCTTTGAAAATATGTAAGAAATCGATGCAGTCAATTTGCTGGATGTTGATGACGAGCTATAACCAGCTCCTAGTCAGAAATTAGCATAGAGTAATTTGGCTGTCCTCACTTCGGGCAAGGCTTAAATATCCTGCTTCAAGCAGACCCGGATGACCTTAATTGCTGAAGTTTTACGTTTTGATTTAACTATTAATTGCCACAAGGACCTACAAAAAGAACTACAACAGGAAAAGTGGTCTAGGTGCGACCATTAAGGTCCACACGACTAGCTTCCCAGAGGGGTGATCATAAATTATTATTATTATGTTTTGATCATAAATTATTATTATCATTCATTCATTATCATTAAGCGATTTTTTGGTCTTTTCAGTTTCTCATTCTCAATAAAAAACGGCTTAGCCGATTTTGCTGAAAATTCTTTCAGATTTGAATTACGTTAAAACACGTCAAATAAATTCACTTTCACGTCAATACGACCTTTGATTCTTGAGATAATCGAGACGAAAAATAATTCCACACACAGCCATCTCTCTAGACTTCATTGACCAAAGTCTCTAATTTATTCTATGATATATACAAAATGATGACAAAATTTTAATTTAAAACAACGAACGAATGAAACAGAAAGATTATTATAAATCAGATTTGCGCAAATATCACTCCAAACCAATTTACTATTATTATTATTTTCGTCGTTGGGAGGTGGAAATCTTCAAAAGATACCGAGTTGCTCCTGCTTCTCGGCATGTCGGATTTCTACCGACTAAAACCACCTCCGTTTCCTCCAAAAAATATTTACTCCATTACTCATTGCTTGCACTGTCCGTGTGCGATTTATTTCCTGAAAGCTTGTTCATTTAAATAGTACTTCCCAGACGATGTATATCGGTATAAGGGATAGTACCAGTATCTCAAAAGTTTTATTCAGAGTAAAATATATCTAATTTTGTTTCACATTTCTAGCAGGGAAAAAAAATATTAGCGTTCTTAAAAAAGGGATATATATATAAAAAATAAAAAAATAAAAATAAAAAATAAAAATAAAAAATTAATAAAAAAATGATGATAAAAAAATATTACCGTTCTTAATTATTCAAATTGAGTTTTCAGTAAATGTTTACGTAGCATGATTTTAAATGTCATTATGTTACGCGCTTCTTTTATTGTTTGAGGTAGCTTATTGTAAGAATTTGATGCGGCGTTAATCGGATCCATCCTCAGGCACTCTGTCCTAGCAAATTTTATTAAAATATCATTTGCGTTTCTCATACTGTAGCCTTTTTTTCTCCCATTCATATCTAGTTTCGTTGTTTTCATTCGTTCAATGTGTAAATTTTTAAAAATGAATTTTCCTTTTTCCATGTGAATCAGTCCGTCTACGTTAAGTTCTTGTGCTGTTTTATATACTTCACATGTAGCGGTCATCCTTTGCAAGTTATATATGGTTTTGTATGCTTTAGTTAGTAGTCGTGACATGCTCATGAGGTTATTTTTGGTAGTCTGGCTCAAAATTATAATCCCGTATGTAATTCTTGGACACGCGTGTACGTAAACACATTTCCCCAAAATATTTAGCATAGTTTTCTGCTTGCTTAAAATATAAAATGCAGAGCTAACGCCAAGCGTTAGAAACGCCAGCGCCAACACTTGAATTCACTTTGATTGCCATTTCCGCTGCGCTAACGTGATGATACTCTGCGGGCGCTACTGAGACTTATATCTGGTATTGGCGCATTGGTCTCAAAGACAGTAGGTCTGACCATAGCATAAATAATACATAGCACGGACACTCCAGCCAATTTGCCACATATCTGTTATACAACCCAAGTGGCCAGCCGGTGCCTAAGTATAGGTAAATGCATATCCGTGTATCCTGGCATGAGTAACAGAGTAGGCAAATTGCATGTGAATGGTTCGTGCACGAAAGACAGAGATGCACACAGAATCTAATTTCGTTAATTCGTTGAATCGCAACTGACAGCGAGAAATGTCAGTGTGTATTTGACAATTCGCGAGTGGAATATCTCGTGTAATTAGATTTTTGATTTTTTTATTAAAAATTGCAACAAATCGTAGTGACAAGTGTGGAATAACAACGCGGTCAAAATTTGTGATCGTCGGTGACCCACGAAGCAACGCGAAGTAACTGGCGAAGTGTTTTATGCCCATAATTTAAATCAATGTGAAAAGTGGCTGATACTTTCCAAAAAGGAAATAAAGTTCGTTCTTCGGTGGTCTATTTATTTAGGAATATAGAGCAACGAAGAAGGGATTGCATTTCCTTGGAACTGCAACACGGAACCAGTGAAAACTCCTTGCTAGTGAATGTGTGCAGATATCAATAGTTGGGTGAAATTGTAGTGAAAGACTCCGCGGTAACGTTGTGTTTGAATGGTTTTCGCGCTCGTTTCCGGTTATCAGCTCTGAGTGATGGGTAAAGCGCGTCAGATACCGAAAATTGGCAATTCCTTGAATGAGATAGAATACAAAAAACTTTAAAAACCCAATAAACTGTAAAACCAACGAATTCTCAATTTAGTTGATCTGCTAAAACACCTTATTTATGTTTTTCAATACTCACATACAAAAATTTTCAATAAAATTTATTGCTATTTCAAATTGCAATGCCGCGTATTTTCGTTGTTCTTGTTGATCGGGCAGCCCTAAATGCTTCGACGAGTCGCAAATTCGCATCGGGTACTCGCCGCATTCGTTGATTTCACGCACACTAGCGTTAAGTCAGCTGATTTTGGCATGCACACGTACACGATTAACTTTTATATAATGGCGAGCTCGTCTCTCTACATATGCACAACCTGGCCTGGACAAATTTGAATACAAATTTCAACCTACTCTTTCGCGCGCGAGCTTCGAAACGAAAGCCAAAGTGCTCTCTCCGACAGGAGGAGTAATTTAGGCATCTTTTGTCTCAAGTCGACTTTGACAGCTCGAAGTGTCCGTGCTATATATTCTTTATGCTATGGGTCTGACCACAATTGACGTCCAAGCCCATAGCATAAATAATACAAAACACGGACACTCCAGCCAATTTGCCACATATCTGTTATACAACCCAAGTGGCCAGCCTGTGCCTAAGTATAGGTAAATGCATATCCGTGTACCCTAGCATGAGTAACAGAGTAAGCAAATTGCATGTGAAAGATTCGTGCACGAAAGACAGAGATGCACATAGAAGCTAGTTTCGTTAATTCGCTAAATGGCAACTGTCAACGAGAAATGTCAGTGTGTATTTGACAATTAGCGATCGGAATATCGCATGTAATTAGATTTTAGATTTTTTGAATGAAAATACAATCCACTCCTCCGATCTGCAGCTGCGGCAGAAATCGTGGAAAGGGGCGCCTAGTCTTTCTGCGTGTCTGCCAATGAGACAAAGCCCCCTTCGGTACGGATACGATGAAACTTAATGTTTCACGGCTCGTGTTGAGAAGCTGCTTGGTGCGCTTTGAGCTTAGTGCGTGCCAAGTTTGCCTGGTTGTCCTGCAGGTTTCTTCCAGCAGCCAGGTCCTGTTTGCAGCCTCTATATAGTACTGCTTGAAACTTAGCTTGACGGAGGCCAATGGATGGCCAGCTTGGGATGTTAGTGTATAATCCTGGAGCTCAGTGCCAGCTCTAGTTAGGGCATTAGCTTCGCAGTTCCCAGGTATATCACTATGACCCGGCACCCAGCAAATAATCACTTCACAGTGGAGCGATATCACGTTCAGTTGTGAGCGGCATTCGATTGCAATCTTGGATGAGTTATGCACGCTGGATAGTGATTGGATAGCAGCTGGACTGTCAGAGAAAATGTTGACATTTCTTATGGAAAACCATTCCAACCAGTCCACTGCCTTATGTTTTGCGATGACCTCTGCCTGAAAAACACTGCAGTGATCTGGTAGCCGGAAGGACAATTTCAGGCCTAGCTGTTCGGAGAAAACGCAACAGCCAACTTTTCCAACCATCTTTGATCCATCAGGGTAGATGTCGACTGATTCTTGTATCCTACTTCTTTCCATGATCCAGTCATCTCTGCTAGGGACGACGGACTTGAAACCGTGGTGGAAGCAGGCAATCAGAAGAGTGAGGTCTACTTTCTCTGGCGTTGGTCCATCCCTCCGTAATATGGTGGAGTGACCGATGTTCCCATCATGCCAGAGATTTAGAGCTTTCAATCGAATAGCAGAGCATTTGGCCTGCTGTTTCGTAAGGAGCTCCGTGGGAGCCAATTTAATAGCATAAACAATGCCTTTCTCGGGTTAGTGCGTATAGCCCCGGTGATAGCAATAGCTGCAGTCCTCCTGACCCTGTTAAGCAGGTTCGCGTTTGATGTTTTTGCCATCGCTGGCCACCAAATAACCACGCCATACAGACGGATTGGTTTCACTATCGCTGTATAGAGCCGTGATACAGTTTTGGGTTTCAGTCTCCACCTTTTCCCAATAGCTCTTTTGAAGCAGTAGATTGGGCATGCCGCTTTACGCGCTCTTTTTGCTGTGTTCGCTTTCCACGCAAGTTTGGAGTCCAGAATCAGACCTAAATATTTGACCTAATGAGATGTATTGAGACTTTTCTCATCAAGTTTAGGTGGGACAAACCGTGGAATTTTGTATCTTCTCGTGAAGAGCACAAGTTCCGTTTTCTGCGGATCTATCGCTCTTTGCTCCATTTGGTAAGAATACCTAGGGCCAAGTTTAGTCTTTCAGATAGGGCGTTGAAGAATTTGCCCGATATTGCTATTGCAACATCGTCGGCGTAGGCTACGACTTTGCAGCCAGTCGTTTCTATTGTTGACAGGAGTTTGTCCACCACTAAGTTCCATAGAAGGGATGGTAGCATCCAACCTTGCGGGGTGCCTCTGTGCGTCGGCCTTCTTAGGATGCTGTCTCCTAGTGTGGAGTTGATGCTCCTACTGCTTAGCAGTTGCACGATAAACCTAATCAGGTTATCATCCACATTGTAATTCTCGAGTGCCTTCTCAATAGCCTTGTGGCTGACGTTGTTAAATGCACCTTCGATGTCTATAAAAACCGCCTGCGTATATTCTTTGACGGTTATCGATTTTTTGATGTAGCTGGTGAGCGAGTGAAGAGCTGTTTCAACCGATCTCCCTTTTGTGTGTGCGTGCTGCGCATTAGAGAGTGGTTGCAGGGTAGCTCTCAAATGAATCTCTATCAGCCGTTCCTGAGTTTTCAGCAGAAAAGAGATGAGGCTGATAGATCTATAGTCCTTAGATGAGGAGTGGGATGTCTTGCCCACGTTGGGTATGAGCTTCTTTACACCGCAGTGGAATATAAGGCATCCGTAGACACGCCTTAAAGATGGCTTTTAGCCACGGTAGTGCTTTTTTGATTCCCTGCTGGATCTCAACAGGTGAGATGTTGTCCATTCCAGGGGATTTAAATTGTTGAAATGAGCTGATTGCCCAGGCTCTACAGGCACAGCGGTTGACAGGCAGTTCGGGGGCGTATGTAGATCAGCTTTGTCAGCCACATCCTCATTGCCCGGGAAGTGCGTGTCCATGAGAATGGCTAGCGTCTCGGAGCTGGATTTGGTCCAGGTCCCATTTGCCCCAAAAATAAGGAGGAGGTCGTCATAACTTTTTACAGACGACTGACATTCTTGGAGTGTTCTATTTCTGCACAGAAACTTCTCCACGAGGTGCGTTCTGCTTTTCTGATGGAGCTTTTAAACTCCTTCAGTTTTAGTTTATAAGAAGACCAGTCATTGGATACTTTAGCCTGATTGAAGGACCTCCTACATTCCTCCCGCAGCTTCGCAATGTCACTATTCCACCAGGGGGCTTATACTTCCCCTAGGTTTCGTTGGACTACATGCAGATCTTGCTGCTTCATTGAAGGCAGATGTAAGGGCCCCAACGGTTTCCTCCAGACCGCCTATGTCTTCAATCTTTGGAGGTCCACCTTCTAGTGCAGACTCGAATACTGCTTCGTACTTGATCCAATCCATCCTCCTTTTGTTAATGAAGGTTGGATTTTTGGGAGGGTCAAAAGCCACATCGAACATTATATATAAATGATGGGAGAACGAGCACTCTTGTGATACATGCCATCCTTTGGTAGCGTGGTGCAAGTGCAAGTGACTCACCCATTTTGTTCGTATCGGTGCTACTGCTCCTCGTCAGATAAGGACATCTCCTCCTTCTCAACCAGATCAAGGGATTGGAGAATGTTCCCAGCCAACTCCGTAGTGAAGGTGGCGCTTCTTCCATCGTCGGAGAGAAGATCTGACTCAGAGAGGTCCACGGTCGAGTCTACTGTTGCTTCTACAGTCACCTCACTTCCGCTTTCTTTACTCGGTTCCCGTACTGCCTTCCCAATACGGTCCTTGCGATATACTCGCAGGGTGATAGCCGAGAAACCGTAGCTTATCACCCCGCCCCCTTTGACTCCAACGGAGCTAGCGCCTCCTCGTTAAGGATATTGAGGGCCTCTCGCTGTCCATTGCTGGGCTCGCTTACCTTGGCCACCTTCCAGTTGTCCACCGGAAGATCAGCAATGCTGAGCTTGATAAGCTCAACAATTTCCTCCGCTGTGGATGGCTTCGCCGGTATCCATGCCCTGGATCGAGGCTGATTCGAGATGTCTTCCCTGGAGACAGCTTCTAGCTTTGCTCCGGGCCAGACTTCTCCCAGTCTGCTAATAGCCTGTTTATATAAATCCGCTGAGCGTTGATCCGTGCAGGCTATCAGCTTAACGTGACCCTGGTACCAACCAGCGTCACGGCAACTAGGTGGAGGGCCTGGGTTTGCCTGCAGTATGGGTTTGTACACCCGAAGAAGTGCGATTTTTACTATCTTCCAGTTTGACGGTGAGATGGTTCCATCGCTGCTGCTCCTGTTGATGACAGCCCATACCAGGCTGCACTTAGCCACTTCGCTGAAACTCCTGCCCTTGACAGGACTGGGCGCGATCAATCTTGGTTTTTTGGTGACCTGCAGTTTGGCACTCGGTTGATTTGGGGCTGCCTCATTAGATCTGCATCTTTTGTGAGCAGCCCCTTGCTTTGCCAAAGAGGCTTTATGAGCCTCTACTGTTGTTGTTGCCCATTCAAGGGAGATTTTATCCTTCTTGGAAAGACCCTCGGGGGGTAAATCTTTCAGCCTTTTCAGGACTTTGAAGGCAGATCTTCTATCCCTGTAAGCCATAACAGAGGATTTTTGCTGCTTTTTACACCTGAAGAAGAGGTGGTGTTGGAGGGCGCAGCGGCAACCGTACCATCAACCGGCCATTGCCTTGGTGCTGCCGCTAGCGCCAATTGGATTACCTGAGGAAGTGCTTGTCCCTGGCATAGCTGCCTTGGTGCATGCACCCCTCGAAGAAGTGGGGGGTATGCTGGTTGTTGTCCGATTGGACATCACGGTTTTCGTCCAACCAGCATGACGCGTCACCTTTGTCAACTTCCCTTCCGGGCTGAGTGGATCTTCCTTTTTGTCTTTTCCTGAGTTCATTGCAATTGGGTCCCCCCTCGCAGCCACTATCTCCACTCGTTGTGCAGTTTCTCGAGACCCCATGCCCCTGCCGAAGCAGGGAGGTCATGCGAGGGTTGGCACATTCCTTTATGAGGATATGTGCTCAGAGCTGGGCCAGGAACTAATCAGGAGTCTGAACTCAACTGAACCTACACGGCCAGACTAGTGGCGACGAGTTTCGAACGTACCGCGAGGCCTGCCAGGGTTTTGCCGGGACGGAGGCAGCAGTGGCATTAGCCTGAAAGCCATTTCCGCAAGATGTCACTCTTGCGTTCTCAGGTAACAGAATACCACCGCTACCAGCCCAAAGCATCAACTAGAGTCGTTTAGACGAAAGATTAGTCCGAGAACATTCGAGGTCGTGCCGTGGTAGATCATTTAGTGTTATCCGCGATGCACCACGAGGTGGCGATCTACCTTACATCCCCCCCCCCCCCCCAACTTGTTACTTGTTAGTTGCCCAACTAAATATAAATAATCGATTTTTAGTTGAAGTGTACAGCTTAAAATTTTCACGTTTTCAGTTGTCGATTTCAACTATTACTAATTTAGTTGGAATAATTGAGTTGTAACTGTCAACTAACAACTAATTTAGTTGAATGTGTAATTTGCTCAACTAACAACTAGTAGTTTTTAGTTGACTGCGTTATTCACCTAAAAATCAAGTTAACTACGTTCAAGACTGGTACATATGTGCCTACTTGCCGTTCAAAATGTTTTTTTTTCTTGATTCAAAACAAGATTTATGAATCAAATTAAAAATTGGTGTCAGACAAAACTATGTTGAACCAGTGCTGCGAGACGAACCATGTGTCCTGATGTCACCACTTCTGGTCCGAATTGTTCGATTTTCGAAGAGAAAATCCATAAATAATTAGAGGCCAAAAAATACAAACTACACAAATTTATAGTTTTGTGCAAAAATTAACTATTCTATTGGTGGTCAGCTGCACATTAAATTATAGAGTAATTACAACAGCTCCATTTAGATCGCTTGTAAGAAGCGAATTTTTAGGATTACTGTGTGGCAAAACCATTTGTTCGACGTACTTGAAACTTCTTACATGTCTCAACTTTCGGAATTGATTTATATGTTTTCCTTTTAAAAATTGTGGTTTTACGGGAATTTCATCAGAAACGGCAATGAATTGTTCAACGGTATTTATCTGAACGCCGTTGAACAATCTGTAAAACATCAGAATTTTTGGTACCTTTTTAACACCCATCTACTCGAGGTACTAGTACACATTAAAAATTTCAAAATATCGATTTATTTTTTTGGCATGTTTCAACTCCTCGCACCTTTAAAAATAACCTCTTAAAATATTTCGAAAAAAATCCAACGTTAAAATAAAAATCGATTGTGTATCCCCACTTTCTAAAATATCGGTTTCTTCTATTCATTCACAAGAGTACACGCAATTTTCGTCTACTTGCACGTTTCAGTATTTGTTCTGACGCATAAAAAAAGGTATTAAAAAAATGTATAGAAAAGTTACAAAAAAACGGAGCCAAACTTTAAACGCGATTTTCTCGAAATGACGTTTTTTCGACTGGCCGCTAGTTAATCTCCGGACCTACCTAGCCGGTTTTAATAAATTTTAGTGCGTTTAATTTATTAACATGTTCCGCAAGACAGTTCCCCTCAATTAGACCAAAAAATTGAAAAACAAAAATTTTGCGTGCAAAAACCGACTGAAGGGTTGATTTATCAAAAAAAAATCGAAGCTTCGCAAAATATTTTTTTTAACCAATTTTCCATAAACGGCGGTGAATTGTCACGTAAGAGACATTAGTCTTTGAAACCCTTTTTGAGTTTTCTGTTTCAGATGTGCAATTTTTGAGAATAACTTTCGTCCATGCGATATGGTACTTATCGATGTGTAAGATTTGGCGCCCTCTATAAAATCGCTTTATAATGCAAATTTCAACAAGCCGCGAAGTTCGACCCTTGAGGTCCACACGGTCAACTTCCCAGTTATATCTAGATAAACATTAAAAATATTAAACACAATAATAATTTTGAAAATACTACTACTTTAAATAAAAATATTGAGAGGTATTCATAGCAGTAACAAGAATGAGTTAATATTAATCATATCATCTACGGGCAGGGTTACCAGGTTTTTCTCACTCTTCGCCCCCAAAAACTTCAATAAAAACCGCCAAATCTGACGAAATTCTTCTAAAAAACCCGAATAATGTGAGAGCAATCTTTTTTACAAAGTTTATACAAAAAAACATGTTGTCAAATAACTATATGTAACAAGTAAATTTTCATCTGTATTTCATAGTGAGTTAAAGTCAAAATAGAACAAATATACTTTCGAGACTTCAAACTAACACAAGTAGCAGCATAATGAAATTAAAGAAAAACTTTTATAATATTTTTGGAGTTGCATGTGTAATTGATTGAAGTATGTAAAATTAAATGATATTTTTAAATTGTAGATGGGTTGAAACAAATAAATCTATAAAAATTTATTCAAAATTTAAAGATAAAATGGAACACGCACTAACATGATTTGCGTTGCCTTAACGAACTAGAGCTGACTTCCCTTTTATAATCTGAAGGGTATTTGCCTACATACATTTGTCGTTTGATTTTGCCCATCAGGGGAATCCCAGGAATTTCTGCCTCACATTCATGAATTGCATGGTATCCATGATAATTTGCTGGATATGCCAATACTTGAAGTCTTCGAATGGCACAATAAAAATTATTTTTATTGTGCAATAAGTGAATCAGATTTCATAAATTACATTTTGCAAACAATTGATTAATTTGATAAAACCCCCATTTCACCCCCAAAATAAAAATATAATTAACTGACCCCCAATTTTTCCCCAAAGGTATGTAAAATACCCCAAAATGGGGGTGAAAACCCCCAACTTGGCAACCCTGTCTACGGGAGTATCCATTGATTTCGTAAGGCTTTTGACGGGAGGGGTAGATAGATTTGATCAATCAATCGGTGGGGACCTTTTCTACGTTATTTGTTATTTTCGCATCGATGATTGAAGGACAAAAGAACGCTAGCAAAAATGAATGCAGTTTTTGTTATTACTCTCATTGAAGAGATTTTGTCGCGTGATGGAATAGTTGCGTTCAAAATTGCCATGACTTCAGCATAATCACTGAATTTACTCGTATATTTTTCACGATTTTACATCATTGAGATTGATAATTACTTTATATTTTCTATTGGTCTTGAAAAATTTTGAATATGCAGTCAAAAATAGGTTGATGGTTTTTTTTTAATTAAAAAACTGTAATAACTATTAAAAATCTGCTCAAATTATGCAAATATTTTAAAACTTTGATTGAATTTACAACAACTTTTTTAGAATAAAACTTATAAAGTAATATCATTCGTATGAACCCTCTTTACATGGTAACTTTGAATGATTTTTTATTAACTTCCCAGTATATGGGAAGTTCTTGTAATCGCCTCGAAAATCGAAATTGAAATTTTCAACATTTCTTTACGTTTTGAGGTCTATAGAGTATATATAAAGTGTTTTCAGAAAGGGAGATGTATTTGTGTGTGTGTGTGTGTACGTACGTACGTACGTATGTACGTTCGTGGACACTTTTTTCTACGAGCATAACTCACGTCAACAAACTCGTATCAACTTCGTTGAGGTGTCAATCGAAGCGTCTTTGCAATCTTAAGAGCTGATGAAACTTCGGTCGCAGGGGTTTGCTGTTTTGCCCGTTTGAAGGTCATTTCTGTCATGCGTTATACCTCGCGAACAAAACGTACGATTTTTTTTGAACAAGGTGTCAATCGATGCGTATTGACATTTATGTAGTTCTGTCAAATTTTTAAAAAAATTCTTGGAGCGGTTTTTTAATTTTTTTAAAAAAAGTGCAAAAAATTAGGTTTTTTTTAAAAAACACAAAATTTTCAACCTGATTTTCAAACTTAAGTAATCAATGTTTATAAAATTTACATACTCCAAATAGTTCTTGTAAAAAAACCAGCAATTTTTTTTTCATGATTACAAAAAAAAAATCATTAAACGTTCAAGGTCATTTACGTCATTCATTATATCTCGAGAACTAAATATAATATTTCCATCATTAAGGTGTCAATCGATGCGTATTATTATTTTTATGATGTTTTTATATTTTAAAAAAATCGTTAAAGCGGTTTTTTTAGTTTATTAAAAAAAATTCGAAAAGTAGTGTTTTTTCATAAAAAAATTCATTTTTAACCTGATTTGCACATCGTAATAATAAATGTTTGTAGAATTTATAAAATTTTATCAATTTTTGTAGAGAAACCAGCAAAAACTTTTCGCATGATTACAAAAAAAAACAATTAAAAATAAAAAAATCATTCAAAGTCACCATGTAAAAAGTGTTCATTCTAATCTAAAGACATTGTTGTAAAGTCAATCAAAGCTTAGTAATATTTGCAAAATTTGAGAAGATTTTCAATAGTCTTCACAGCACCATGTTTTAACTTTAATGCAAAAACTGCTTTGTAACCTGTCCCCCCTACGATTGATCCGCGTGAATAATCAATCAAACCAATGCACCAAAATCCTTAGGTAATCAATTGACGCTCGCGTAGATGTTATGATTAATATTAAGTCATTCCAATAACTTTTATAAGAGGTACATTTTTATTATTTGAAGTAGTAGTATTTCCATAATTATTATTGTGTTTAATATTTTTAATATCTATGTAGATATTACTGGGAAGTTGACCGTGTGGACCTCATGGGTCGCACCTCACGGCTTGTTTTTAATTTAGTTTTTTTTTCATAATCATGCGTTGATAGTGGCATTAAAGTACACCCATGTTATAAAAAGTGCCCAGTCTTAACGCCACCGAGGCAGGTAATCACATAAAACCCTGAAAGCTGTTCTCATTCTAGTATCTAACCATTCCTTGAAATATACTCTGCCAAATACAGGTAACAGCGATGATTTCAATTAAGTACATAAAATCGATAAGCATGTTATAACTCTCTTTAACAGATAAAATTACTAAATAAGTCCACAAGTGCCCTATTTCCAGCTTTAATGCATCTTCGTGGAGAGTTTAGTTTACACCAAGATGACAGAGTCTATGTATGTACAGTGCTGTGCAAAACTTAAGGGGAAACAACACTGTAGGATTTTCAAGATATCAAATTTTTTGGTTGCTCTAATGTATACCTTATCATCATAGAAATCATGTAGCCAAGTTTCATATAGTGGAAAAATCTGTAAGTGTTCGAAATTTTAAATTAGCGCAGCGCCTCTCACTGCTCTTTCGGAGCGCAATCCGCGCGTTTCCCCGCGCGCCGTTGGTATTGAAATTTAGAGCAATTTTAAATATAAATCTTTCAAAACTGTACATGTGCTCTGTTAGTTGCACGTTAGCAGAAAACGCTGAAGTACGTATTTTGCAGACTAGATGTATATCAAATTTATTAATCATTTTTCTATAACTTAAACTTTATACGCTTTTATCTCGGAACGTTTTTCAAACTGGCCGGACTCTTTTCTCAAACAGTTTTTGTTCGATTTACTTAAATTTTTTTAAAATATGTTCAAAACTAGTGTCTGCATGGAAGTACGTAGGATTTTTTTATATGTTGCATATTTCAATTGTTATTAACAATTTTCGAGCGTTTTTTTCGTTTTTTTTTTACATTTTTTTCCAAATGACGCCATTTTGTCAAAAATCAATTTTTAAAAAAAATCCTTCGTACTTCTCTGGCTGTTAGTAAGCTTTATCGGAATTTTTTTGTTTGATAACCATAACCTTGACATTCCACGAGAAAACGGTAGCGGAAGCCATGAAAAAATAAGGTGTTTCTGGAGAAATGCTAGGTAGCCGCCATTTTGTTTTTTAAAGTTCTGAAAAAATTCAAAGAGGATGTCAAATACTTGTGCAATATAGATCCTTTTACCAAATTTCGAAATGTTGTTTGGTTTTTGAGAAACAAATTCCCAAAAAATGACTTCTTTTTTTACCTCTACAGTGGTGCTCCCTCTTAAGAAACTCACTACATGTCGGAATGAAAGGGAAAATTGCAATCAAAATATAAAGAATGTTTTTCCTTTTTTTAACTTCCCAGTGTATGGGAAGTTCTTGTAATCGCCTCGAAAATCGAAATTGAAATTTTCAACATATCTTTACGTTTTGAGGTCTATAGAGTATGTATTAAGTGTTTTTAGAAAGGGAGATGTATGTATGTGTTTGTGTATGTACGTACGTACGTCTGTACGTTCGTGGACACTTTTTTCTACGAGCATAACTCACGTAAACAAAGTCCTATCGACTTCGTTAAGGTTTCAATCGAAGCGTCTTTGCAATCTTAAGAGCTGATTAGTTTTTGGGACACTTTGGTCGGGGGGTTTTTTATTTTGCCCCTTTGAAGGTCATTTCTGTCATGCATTATATCTCGCGAACGAAGCATACGATTTGCATCGTTTAGGTGTTAATCGACGTGTATTAACATTTGTGTGAATCTATCAGATTTTCAAAAAAAATCGTTGTAGCCGTTTTTTAATTTAAGGGAAAAAAGTGCAAAAAATTAGGGTTTTTTCATAGACAATAAATTTTCAACCTTATTTACGAGACCCAGTAATCAATGTTTATAAAATTTATATACTCCAAACAATTTTTGTAAAAAGTTTAACAAAACTTTTTGTCATGATTACAAAAAATATTAAATAAAAAATCATTCACAGTCATTATGACCTTTAAGGTCATTTTTGTCATTCACTATATCTCCCGAACCAGATATAATATTTCCATAATTAAGGTGTCAATAGACGTGTATTAACATTTTTGTGGTGCGGTTAACATTATAAAAAAATTGTTTCAGCCGGTTTTTAATTTAATAAAAGAAAATGCGAAAAATTAGGATTTTTTTCATAAAAAATATTTTTTTTATCTGATTTGCACAGCACAGTAATACCAGTTTATAAAATTTATACATTCTTATCAGTTTTTGAAGAGAAACCAGCAAAACTTGTTTCCATGATTATGAAAAAACTTAAATTAAAAATAAAAAATCATTCAAAGTTACCATTTAAAGAGGGTTCATACGAATGATATTACTCAATATCTTTTATTCTAAAAACGTTGTTGTAAATTCAATCAAAGTTTCAAAATATTTGCATAACTGGAGCAGATGTTTAATAATTTTTACAGTTTTTCAATTAAAAAAAATGCTTAAATTTTGAAAACCATCAAAATTTCAATCAAATTTGCATGTGTGCTAATCAACGCTTTGAATGGTGAAATGTTTTGTAGTCCTTACTTTGCAAGATCATGTGCTTTAAAAAGCTTTCATCAAATAAAAAGTTGTAGTTTTTAGTAGATTTATTCTTTAGTAATCGTAAGATTTCAATTACTTCCATTTTACTTTTAACATGCAATTGAACCTATTTTTGACTGCATATTATATATTTTTCAAGACCAACAGAAAATAAGAAATAATTATCAATCTCATCTACGCAAAATCGTGAAAAAATATAAATTCAGTGATTATGCCGGAATGATGGCAATTTTGAACGAAACTATTCAAAATGGCCATCACGCGACAAAATCTCTTCAGTGGGCGTAATAACAAAAACTGCTTTCATTTTTGCTAGCGCTTTTTTTTCCTTCAAGCATCGATATGAAAATGACAAATAACGTAGAAAAGGCCCCCACCGATTGATCCGCGTGAATCAATCAAATGAATCTACCCCCATTCACCAAAAACCTTATGTAATCAATGGACGCTCCCGTAGATGATATGATTAATATTAATTCATTACAATTACTGTTATGAGTACTATCATTATTATTATTCAAAGTAATATTATTTTCAAAATTATTATTGTGTTTAATTTTTTTAATGTTTATGTAGATATTACTGGGAAGTTGACCGTGTGGACCTCAAGGATCGCACCTCGCGGCTTGTTTTAATTTACACTAATCCAAGTTCAACCTCTTCAATTCTGATGGCTTATCCCGTGTGAGGCGTGAGAAGGGACAACAACTGAATTCACGCTTCTGAAGGAAAACGGTGAAACATGGGCGAGGAAGCGTCATGGTCTGGACATGTTTCTCAGCAGTCCCTTCCATAGAATAACAGAAATTATGGACAGATTCATGTATAAGGACATCTTAGAATCTAGAATGTTACCTTTAGACCAGGGCGGATCTGTTTTCAGATGGACGTTGCGGAGGGCCCCCCTGATTTTTGCAGGAAAAGTTGGGGAATAACTCGTATAACAATAATTGATTCATGCTCCTTCTCAAAAAAGTCGGGAACATTAAACAAAAAATCAAAATGTTTAAAAATTGGAAAAAAATCGTGTTTTTTCTGCTTGTTTCACTCCTAACTTGAAAACGGTTCATTTTAGGTCAACGTTGTGTGACAATAAAAGTTGCGTAATAAAATTTTCTATGAAATAAAATTAGTTAAAAATCCTCAAACATTTAATCCTTGTTGAAAATTGTAATAAATATAAAAAACAGGGGGAAAAGCCTTTTTTTATTTAATTTTTTTTGCCACTTAAAATGCATTTAGGACCTTTATATTTTGCTTCAAAAATCTTTACAACATCATAAAACATCTAACAAATTTTCATCAAAATCGATTCAGTAGATTGCCCATAATAATTATGCAATGCAATCTAAATTTATTTAAAAAAAATCAAAAATTTTGAAAGCTTGCAAGTCAGAAACTTAAACTTATAAAAGTTTGAAATTTTTTTCACATGTAAAAAAGCACTTCACCTATCACATACACTTTACAAAATTTAAATCGGATAAATATGGCGGTCTCAGTAATTTTTGCTAAAACTGCAAAATTGTGCTGGGTGGCTGCGGATTTTGTTGATGGGAGCATGGCTCTTACTACTGAATGCGCATGCGCTCAGCACAATTTTAGAGTTTATTACCAAGTTTAGCAAAACTTGCTGAGGCCGCCATGATGAAAATTTGTTAGATGTTTTGTGATGTTGTAAAGATTTTTGAAGCAAAATATAAAGGTCCTAAATGCATTTTAAGTGGCAAAAAAAAATTAAATAAAACAAGGCTTTTTCCCCCTGTTTTTTTATATTTATTACAATTTTCGACAAGGATTAAATGTTTGAGGATTTTTAACTAATTTTATTTCATAGAAAATTTTATTACGCAACTTTTATTGTCACACAACGTTGACCTAAAATGAACCGTTTTCAAGTTATGAGTGAAACAAGCAGAAAAAACACGATTTTTTCCAATTTTTAAACATTTCGATTTTTTGTTTAATGTTCCCGACTTTTTTGAGAAGGAGCATAAATCAATTATTGTTATACGAGTTATTCCCCAACTTTTCCTGCAAAAATCAGCGTGCCCCCTCTCAACGACCAAATTTAGTCGTTTTTCTACAGATCCGCCCTGGTCTACTTATGCAGAGTGCAATATGCCACTTCGATGGGTGTTTCAACATGATAATGACCCCAAACACACATCGAAGTTGGTTGAAGAATGGCTTAGCTCTTCAAGTATTCAAGTTCTTGATTGGCCGGCACAATCGCCCGACTTGAATCCTATAGAAAACTTGTTCGGTATTTTGAAACGGCGTATAGGAACAGAACAGTTTGCAAACAAGGACCAATTGTTTACAAACCTAAAATCCGAATGAGGAAAAATTGACATATCAATTTTAAATAATTTAGTTGAATCAATGCCTCACAAATGTGCCGCTGTTATGAAAATATAACGGCTATTACACGAAATATTAACAAAAGTTGCTTATATTTTGCACAGCCTTTTTGTTGGTGTATTTTGTTTTTATTTTTTTAAGAACAGTTTAAATACTGATGTACTTTTTTTATTGCAGAGCTTTAAGCAACATGCTAACGTGTAAATTAAAAAAAAAGGAAAAAATTGTTTATATTTTGATTGCAATTTTCCCTTTCATTCCGACATGTAGTGAGTTACTCAAGTTTTGCACAGCACTGTATGTATGTACACCGTTTCAAGTTTTTAAATGATTGTTTCTTTATTTTAGGCAGTACTCTTTCCGATTATTTAAAAGTAAAAAAAAGTTTGCTTTTCTTTGTAGCGGTTGATTTACTCTGCCGTTATTTGTACTTTCAAGCTGGCCTAATCACTTTCTCTATACCATCGAGTTCTTCTCTTAGAATTGTATATATTGCGCTATCTTTCATTGCCCGTAGTTACCAGAATGGACTTCTAAGTCAACTTCGCATAATTAACACTTCATCATTCAAATAAAACGCATACTTTTATATAAACCATCATCGCAAATATAATATTATATTAACAGCACATCCTTCCGTATTACAAAGATTGTCTTTACATTTAAAATAAAAGAATGATTATAAAACTAGAATTGATGGAAAGACAATTTCATTTCTTAGTCATGTAGAAAATATATAAATACATACTAAATCCAGCAAACTTATCCAAATATATTCTTTGAAAATAAAATGCACATAACACTCAAAATGACCGTTTCATCTCAAAAGGAAAACCAACCTGTATAAATATTATAGATAACGCAGACGAACAGAGATTAGTCCCACACAAGGTACATAATATATCTCAATATAATTAACAATAACAAAAGAACATACTACGAAGCAATACGTACTACGAATAATACGATGGCGGAATAGTTAGGTCGCTTAGAACTGCCAATTGATCCTCGGTAAACTTAAGTTGGTGAATTGCCCAATTGTCGTGATGTGTTCGCTTAAAATCGCCGACTGTCTTACGGATGGTTGACTGGAATGAGATTTTGTAAATAGTATCTATTAGCAAGCAGCGCGATCCGCAGAATGATTTACGAGCATACTCACAGGAATGGGTTGTGGGTCATTTAAGTGAGCACCCAAATGCTCAAACACGTCTGGTACAAAGTCTGGAACATCATACGGATATGCTGATATAAATGCGCACAATCCAAGCACGCCCATGTGCCTTACTCTAATAGCGTCTGCTTCCACCGAGTCTACTCCCGATCGTCCATTCCGTACCGGTTCAGATGGACCGCATGCCAGTGTTCGTTTGCTTAATGTCGTCCTTACTACCTTAGTTTTGCACTTTTTCTTAAACTGTTCTAACAACTTGTCGGTGGCAGGCAAAAATGAGCAATGCAATAGGCCACCCAAGACTTGAGCGGCCTTCTCGCGCACTTCCAAGCTTGTGTCTTCCAGCAGCCTCAAAACTATCGTTTGAACGTAGTCAACCCATTCCGGCCTACTCAACACAATAGCCATATTGTGAAAAACGAGCACCTGCAGCGCATCAATGACCGCAAGCCTAGCACCCCATGAAGTAGACTTTGAAATATCATTGATCTTATTCAGGATGGATTCCATCCGATCCGGTAATGTAAGCGCTTGTGAAATCATAGCTAAGAGAGTTGTCGAAATTTCGGCAAGTTCAGAATCCTGTTCGCTACTTTCGAGCCGACAGGCAAATGGTAGCAGTTCAAAGTAAGATATTTCGTTGCCATTCGTGTTGCGCGAGATAACTCCAATAATCCATTGGCTTACTGCCAACAAAATGAGCACATTGAATTAAAAAATGCGAAAATTCGAAACTAGACTCGGCATACTTACTCGTTTTAAATAAACGAACAGCTTCATCATACTTGTTCTGTTCCTGGCTGGTCACTTTTGACAACTCGGTGCCACCTGAAGTTCAGCACACACTTAATAGGAACCAAAACATAACTAGCTCTACATACCTTCTACAGCGCAAATATTTGATGGCATGTCATAGTAAAGCGGTTCAATTTTGCCTACAACTTCGCTTATAATATCATGGACCCGAGGACACTTTGGTGGATTGCCTCCTTTGAACTCAAGATCCGCCTCGAATATATTTATCAATATGCTGCCCAGACGTATCCGAACATTTTGGAAGGGATGATTAAGGAATGGTTTCAAGTATTCTACAAAACAAATAAGTGATTTAAACGACAAAGACCCAAAAAAGATAATGTACCTAACAACCGATGCGCATAAGTATCCATTCGCCACACATGCTGATTAAATGGTCCTTGCAGGCAGAATATCCTACAACAATCAACAAAACTCGTACTTTCGCGTAGCGGATCTTCAACAAGCACTTCATGCAACCAATATTGTTTGCGCGGATCAATATGTTCGGATGCCGTTGCAAAACATGTCCCCCAAAACTCATCCGTTTCAACCGTAATGTTATCGAGAGCCAATCGGATCAGCGGTACAATTTTAGCATACATCGCTTGCGTTTTATCATACGGCCAATGTTTCATGCCGCGCATTATGCCACTGAGCAACTCGGCCGCACAACGATGATTGCTTTCCAATTTATTTTCTTTGATAAGTCGCTCGATTTGCGGGTGGAAGTTTTCATAATACACGTCACCGAATGAACGGAATAAGTACTGGGAAAGGAAAGTTTATTTAGTAAAATTTATTTAGACACCTTCCGAGCTATCAAAAAGGGATGTAAAAATATTCTAGTACAGTAAAACCCGCTTAATTGCTTATGTATAAGCAATTGTGTGTAGGTGTGAATATATTCTCAGGTATGTAGGAATTTTTTTCTCTGGAAAAGGATTTATAGGTGCAGTTTCATCGTGTAAAAATATGCTAAGCAGCTTGTTGTTTTCATGATGAGGTAATAATATATTACTAATGTAGCACTCTCTTTTTGCAAATTTTATTGCATTCTTAGAACATAGATCAGGGATTTTTTTTTCATGACGACGAGGTTCAATAAAAAAGGATTCATTGCCACTAAAACTATGACAATCTATAGATACATTCGTAAGGAGATAATAATTGTAGGAGAACAACTGTAGGTGTGTATGAGTTGATAGTATGTACATATGTAAAATACAGGGACTCCAGTTCTTCAATAGGAGAGAATTTTAGCGGTCATAAGATATTTAAATATGTATGTAGCTCGGTCAAATATTTTACATATGTAATCATTTCCTTTAGAATTTCTATGGTGTATTTCTACGGGACCAGTCATTGCCTTTCTGAGCAAACGTGATTTGTACGTACATAGTCTAAACTTATTGATATGTAGTGTTTTTCGCGTGTTTAGTGTTGACATAATGATCGGAGCTACTTTTTTAAAAATTATTTGCGGGAGTTTCAGTGAAGTTTTCAAATAAAATGGAACGTAAATTAGTCGCATTAACAGTTAAACAGAAACTGAACATCATTAACCAGATAAATAATAAGAAAAAAACAAAAAAACAAATAGTGAAGGAGTATGGGTGCACAATAAGCACGGTGAACCGAATATTGCAGCAGGAGAAAGAAATAAAGGACCTTGCAGCCCAGAATTTGAACACAAATCGAAAAACAGGGTGGAGCAAACAAAAAAGTTGAAAAAGCGTTGAAAATATGGTTCGACCAAAACCGACAACATAACGCCATAATTACTGCGCAGATTGTTATGAATAAAGCCAAAGAATTGGCAGTAAAAATGAACAAACAAATGAACAAATGGCTGGCTTTACAAGTGGCAGAAAAGAGAAAATATTAAATTCACTAAAATTCATGGAGAAGCGCAAGACGCAGATAACGACAGTGCAACCGCATATTGTGAAAATGTGTTGCCTCCCATACTGCAAAAATACGAAGTTAACAACGTTTTCAATGCAGATGAAAGTGGACTATTCTATAAGTCCCTGCCAAAGGGGACTCTTGCATACAAGGAAGAAAAACTTCGTGGTACCAAGTCCCAGAAAAAAGGATTACAATACTGTTTTTGTGTAATGCAACGGGAACCTACAAAAAAAAATTTATTATTGGCCACTCGAAAAATCCACGACGCTTTAAAAACAAAAATATTGCACTTCTTTATTTTTCGAACAAAAACGCATGGATGACGACAAAAATTTGGAATGAAATCCTTTTAGGCGTGGATACTGATTTGATAGCCGAAAAAAGGATGATTGTCCTTTTTGTGGATAATGCATCATGCCATAAAATAACGACAGAGTTCCAAAACATAAAAATCCAATTTCTTCCTCCGAATACCACTGCTTTGATACAGCCACTGGATCAAGGTATAATTAAATGCTTCAAATCTTACTACAGGCAAATAATTGTACGAAAGCAAATCACGACTATCGAACGAGGAGTTCCCTCAACTAACTTCATCAAATCGATATCATTATATGATGTGATCCTGTACGTTAAACGGGCATGGTGGCTGGTTTCAGATAAAAGTATCCAAAATTGTTTCCGCAAGGTAACTAGACCCTTTTTCATGATGAAAATATATTCTGAATTATTTTTTGCCTTTTTTAGGCTGGCTTTGTGAGCATCGCTCCTTTTGAAGATGAAGTTGATGAAAGTTTGCCAAATGATTTACCGACAAATAGCGATTTTCAAGAGTACGTTGACTCTGATGTCAATTTAGAATGCTAGGGAATGCTTAATGACGATGAAGTTATTGGCCAAGTTCTCCTGGAAGGGCAGCAAGGAGCCAGTGATGATAGCAGTGACGATGAAAGTGAGCATCAAGCATCAACGCCGCGGAAGCTATTGCCACTCTCAAAATTTACTTCAATGAACGAAACATAGACCATTCGGATCTCGAAAATTTGGAAGAGAAAGTGTTTGAGGCATTTCAGCCAACATTTAAACAAAAAAAAATTACGGACTATTTCGAGAAAAATTTGTAATATTCTGGCATTTATATACATAGTATAGGCCTTCTTGGTTGTCATTTGAAATGTAAAATGAAGTGTGTAAATATTTTCCATCATAAATTTTGCCAATAAACGTTGTTTTCTTTTATCATCATTCTAATTTTTCAAATTGCTTTACGCTAAAACAATTAAAAGAGAGAATTCATAAGTGCTCCTGACGCATTTAAACGAATTCGGCTAAGTGCGTCAATGCGCACTAAAGCGAGTTCGCCTAACTGCACAATTCGGATAAGTGCGCCAAGTTTTCCGGAAACTTTTCCTAACGCACTTAAGCGGGGTCTACTGTACTGGGTTATCCATTTCGTGTTTCGGAAAGTAAAGCCCTGTCATTCGACATCTGCCAAATGTCAGTGTATTCCAAAATGGTTTAGTTGAAGGTTTGCCATTTTACAACATGGAACGTTTTACGACTGAACAACGCGTTAAAATTATTAAATTATTCTACCAAAATAGTGAATCTGCGGTGGCCACGTTTCGTGGATTACGCGCAGATTATGGTCGACATAATCGTCCCAATGAGCGCACAATTGCCTACACGGTGAAAAAATTTGAAGAAATTGGATCGGTGACAGACATTTCTACACCTGTGCATCATCGTTTTGCTCGTTCGACCGAAAACTTCGCCGCTGTAAGTGAAAGTGTGGCCGAAGGCCCGAATTTGTCGATTCGGCGCCGATCCCAGCATTTAGGCCTATCTTACGGCACATTGTGGCGCATTTTGCATTTGGACCTTTATCTCCTTCCTTATAAAGCCCAGCTCACGCAAAAATTAAAGCCGGCTGATCACAGATTGCGCCGTGAGTACTCAGATTGGGTCCTCGAACAGCAGGCACCGATGCCGATTTTTCGAAGAAAATTTTCTTTAGCGATGAGGCCCATTTTACGCTCGGCGGCTATGTAAACAAGCAAAATTGTCGCATCTGAGGCAGTGAGCAACCGCAAGTGACCGCTGAGACCGAGACCATTGTACCCGCAAAAAGTGACTGCTTGGTGTGCATTGTGGGCTGGCGATATCATTGGGCGGTTTTTCTTCGAAAACGATGAAGGAACCGCCGTTACAGTCAATAGCCAGCGCTATGTCGCCATGCTTCAAGACTTTTTTGGTCGGAAATTGAAGATATGGATCTCGATAATATGTGGTTTCAACAAGACGGGGCCACATGCCACACCACGTGACAAAATTTGGCTTTATTGCGCGAGAAATTCCCAGAACGCGTAATTTCAAGATTCGGCGATGTGGCTTGGCTACCAAGGTCTTGCGATTTAACGCCGTTAGATTTCTTGTGGGGCTATGCGAAGGACCGTGTTTATGCGAACAATCCCACGACGATTGGTCAATTGAAGGACGAAATTCGTCGAGTTATAGCCGAGTTATTGCCCGAAATGTGTGAAAAGGTAATCGAAAATTACCTCAAAAGGATCGAGTCTTGCAAGCAGTCCCGTGGGGAATATTTGACAGATATTGTATTCCACGTATAATGGCATAATCCAAACTTTCTTATGAAATAAAAATTCCATCGAATTTCGAATATTTACTGTGTTTAATTTCAGTTTACTTTCCGAAAGAGAAAATGGATAACCCTGTACTTGTCTTTAGTTATTTTACTTTGTCTTACAACATTATTTTAGACCCTTTTGTGATTTCGCAAAACAATCAATACATCTCACCTTCATCAAACTGAATCGCGACTGTTTGAATTTTTCCCTGCCTTTTTGTTCTTCCAGAGACCAAAGCGAAATGAACTTATCCACACATTCCTTGCTGGCGAAAAACTCGTGTACTACTTTTTCGATTTCGTTCAACTCCTCTACGGTCCTGTCCAATTTAGGTTGCTGGTCTGCTGGTGCATAAACACTGAAATCCGTTGACCAACCGAAAAACCCTTCAGCTTTATGGATGAAATGTGGCTTGTCCCAGTCTTCTTTGCATTTTGGCAATGTGTCTTTATTGTATTGTACCCATTGATTATCTGCACGGTTACCGAACGGTTGTTTACCTTCTGGTTTGGCCACACCAGCAATTTCATAAGGATCCACTTGCATCTTAACATGCTTTTGCTTTTGTTGCGCGAGTACTGAATTCACAATTCGCATTGCCGTTTTTCGTTCCTTAATCGAATCATGCAACAAATTTGGTACAAAAAATTTCGCCACGCTTGCAGGATACTTTTGCATGGGATGTACAAGTATATGAACCATTGTGGAAGCCATCAGATGGTATCGCCAATGCAACGAATTATTCTGGGCGGATGAAATGATTGTTTCAATGATTCTATTGTAGCGCTCTACATTCTCAATATTCTTCTTCGCGAGCACTTCATAACCGCGTTTAATGTCCTCTTCTGTAATCGTATCTTTATGGTTACTATTTTCGAGAAGTTTCAACCCAAGATCTACCACTTTGTCAGGAACATTCATTTCTATTGTTAGAGTTATAAATTCTTCAGACATTGAGTAAATTAAAGCATCTAGCAAGTGAACTATAGACGGTTTCTCTGAGGGGGTTGACGTGAGAAGGTTCAACCAAAGTTTTTCAACGCACAGCCAGTCGTGTTTGACTACCATTTTAGTTCGGCCAGACAGAAGTATGTATAGGCCACCCTTAAATGCTTCGTGGTTCTCGTTGGAATCTAACTTGAGGTAGTGGACAATGTCGTCTAAAATTTCTCGATAAGAAAATGCAAACGAGTTCAATATGTAAAACAATTTGACCTGGGCCAAGGATCTCACTGCACTGTAATGTGATGTCGATAGCTTGATCAGATGTTTGATTATTTTTCGATGAGTTTGAGTGTATGATGGTGGACAGATCTCGTCTCTGCACGTTTGCTGTATCATTACTCTTTTCACTACCACCGCTTTGATATTGCGCTTCTGTTTCGTCAATCTAAACTCCTGAAATTGTTTAAGTTGCTTATACGCCTTCATTTCACTATCAAACGTATTTGTAAACGCTTTCTTCATGTGCACCCGATCCCAAATCGCTATGATTGCCTTTAATGATTGAATATCGTCATCCGATGTCGCCAATATTTTCTCTTGCAAACGGCCTACGGTGTCGATCACAGCCAACCGAATGTCGCGCCCATCTGGCATTTTTATTTCCATACCCTCGAATCCTAGGACTACATCAAAGGGAGCCTCGTCTACAACTGAATCTGTCAACTTTACATTTGGCTCGTCCCAATTCGGTATAAAATATGAGAAACTCAACAAGGATAGCACTAAATTGCAGAGCTTCAGTACTTCCTCCCGCTCAAGTGTAATCTCGTCCCGAATGTGTTTCTCAAAGCTCTCCAGCACATTCGGCAAATATCGATGTATAATCTTCTCGGATGCAAGCCGTTCTGCCTCGCCTGGAATATGCCATTCGAGCTTTTCATTGAAGCCCATTCTCTTACCCCAATTACGTACTGGCAACTGTTCACTTAGCGGAATCGAGTGATCGATTATTTTTATATCGAATATTTGCAACGCCGAAATTTTGTACAGCACATGTAAGATAATATTGTTCACAATTTTAGCGGTCATTTTGCATTTGAACTTTATCGTTGCGTCAATAATAGGCAATAGACAATCGTCAAGATATTTGACGCTTTCCCTCGAGTCGCTCTTGAAGAGATAGTAAAAAATCGTTAGGTAGTACAGGAAATCATCGGATTGGTTCTCAGCCTCAGCAACGTCATCATGTTCTTTAATGTAAGTGTTTAAGCGATCAGTTAAATAAGGCACAAGCGTTTTATAAATATGTCGGCCACCATCTATTCCAACAGTGTACACCAATGTTCCCAACAGTGGAGCAGCCACATGGGGCTCAAGTAAATTAGATTGCACAAAATCAGTGATCTTCTTCGCTGTGGACATGAGTATCTGGTCGGAGCTTTGAGCCAATATCACGTGGAGCCCATTAGAAATCGAATGTTCCACAATCATATCGTATCGCGACTTATTACTCTCCGTATTCGACTGTTCCATGCGAATCGTTTCCTGTGTACTAAATTTTATCATGACGAATAGTTGATCTAAGAACTGCATCAGAAAGTCTTCCAGGTCCGCTGTTTGTTCACAAATTAACGACTCCTCGTCGGTGAGCTCGTGATACTGTCCCGCTTTCGAGCAATCTACGAAAGGAATTTGGAACACAAATGCCGCATAAAAGTTCATTGTCAACAGAGCCTTCCTCAAGTCGTTGGGGTCAATGCCAGGAAGAATTGCATATAGAATAGGGATGACATGAGCTCTTCCGGCTGTGTAACCATTTTGGCCGCATGTCAATGCCCGCGATATGCCAACAAGGCATTGTAACGACGCTGTCAGCCGATGCGGTTCTGTTACTGCTTCCAAATTCGCATACACCCGTTCAATCACTCCTGGAATAATTAGTTCCGGTCGTAGGTTAGACAAATATTTGAAAATTTTATAAACGTCGTTGCCATCCACACGAGAATACATGGTCTGGAATGCTGCCGATTTTAGGCACTCTACGAATTCGGTGATGCAATTTTCGCTTAATTTGTAGCTGTCTGCATAGAAATATGCAATAAAATTATTACTTAAACGTCACAGTTGAGTCTGATCGAAGAATCACTAATTGCTAAGCCGCGAGCGATGCTTACCTGGCACTGGATCCATCCAATCACACTTGCGATACCTCTCAAACTCCAACCGTTTTGAAAAATATTCTGGCAATCCGACGAGGATTTGTCCCAGCAACTTGACCCACTTGCCCATGTTTGCTGGATGCAAATACGATTCAATTGCCCCAACAAAGTTGCGTAGATACTTCTGACCAGACGTATTAGGTCCGAGAGTCGCCACAATCCATTCTAACCGAAAATTTAATTCAAATAATTGATTTTCTTGATAAACGAACAAGGATTAAATTTACTTGCGACAGTTGCCGCATTCATATTTTGACTTCGTGCCACTTTCAAATGCTTGTAACATACAGGCAAATCGACCCAACGTAAAATCCGAGCAAACATTACTGGCAAATACGGTTCCCAATCAATTTTGCCAATATTTTCAAAGGCCAAGTTGCCCATGATATTCATCATTTCCTGAAATAAAACAATAAGTTATTTGCAAATCGAACAAATCGGGCGTATGCTCAACGTAAAACTGAAGCTAAAACTGTTGGACTCAACTTCAACGCTCAGTTTTTGACTGCATTTATTGATAGTGTATTTACCTCACTCCACGGTGGATTCTGATATGTGTTCCAGAGATTCATAAATTCATCGAACCACAATTCATATCCATGATACATATTTAAGAACAAATTAAAGATTTCGAACACTTCACTAGGTTTTCCCGTGTTCAGTGGCTGTAGTTTCGGCAACACTTCATCTAGAATTTCTTGAGTCGATGATTTTGGAAAGTGTCTGGAAAAACATTGAATATTCATTCAACCATTTCGTGAGATCCAAATAACAAAAGTTACTTACACAGAGCATGCACGTATTACTCCTTTTAGGGTGGATTGTATTGAGCTGTGCGGAAGGGATAAAATAATGAAATTTAGAAAGCAAATTTAGTATCTATTCGTTTTGCTGGTAACATCCCTTTCGCCAAATCAGCAACATAAAAATGCCCTTTTCCGCTTTAACCCCGCACATAATATACCAATGCAAGCTGCAGCAAGTATTTTGTATGCAATACGCGAAACCAATGAATAGTATTTTGAATTTCAAACTTATCACATTCGTCTTGTACAAACCGATCATTAAACTTTCATCAGAATGAGAGGCAAACGGTTCTAAGAGTATTTAACTTCTTTCCTTTCCTACTTACCAACAGTCGTAGTTACATAGCGCACAGTTTACACTAAACTTGTTATACATATGCAGCATGCAATGGGATATGCTGTGTTTCTTTTCCATTTTATTACAAACAATCAATGAGATGAATTCCTACTGTCATTTCACCATCAGTTTAATTCAAGATAATTTGCTAAACGCTACTACATTTTCAAATAGCTTTGATTCAGAGAAAAGGTTTCCGCCCTACACTTACATTACATTAACGACATTTGAAATGTTTCATCTTTTGAAAATAGAACACAAGGATTGAATTTAAGAAGGAAATTGAGTTAATTGGATATGTTTGGTTGCAATTTTAAATGAATGTGAAAATGTGGAATTAATTGTGAGCCAATAAAATTGGACTGTCATTTTGTTCCATAGGAATTGATATTTCAAAACAGGAAAAAGTGTATCCAAAGATTGAATTGAATATAATAAATACACAAGGCAGAAACACCAGGCACAAATGTAACAGGTAAGTTTCATTTTTGATACTAAATTTTTAATTTTTCTTACAGTAACTTAGATTTATCATTGGAAACAAAACGTTTGCAAAAACTTCCTGGGATATTGCACTCAAGTTCTTTAGATAGATCTTACCTTGATCTAAGCAAAAACCCGCGGGCAGCTGTATTATCGAATCGGCGAACACGACAGGCAACGCGAATCCTGAGATATATATTTTTATTTATTCATAGTTTGTCTGTTATGGACGTGTCTTTGAATTTCAGAATGTATCTCTTGAATTCTCACAAAAGCATGCACGTCAACTCAAAATATAAAATAAAACACGTAAATGCTAGGAAGGGGAATATAAACTTGCTTTTCTATTATGTGATATAAAAATTGTGTGTCCATCTCCTTATGATTTTATGAGCGCGCATGAATGGGCTTGTTTAATTTGTCAGCAATTGGAATTTCATTGGTTTCATTTTTGATTATAGAAGATGCTTCAGGGAAGCAGTCTACTTTTTAATATTGATTGGCTCAAAATTATTGAATGAATACCAATTACAAAAGAAATTTCACTAGAGACTCGAACACTGATTATTGTTTACAATAAAACGGCAAAAGCAATGTCCATATTACAAATTAATTTAACTGGCAACAAAACATAAAATAAAGATCTCATGAGTATCGGCTGGACTGGAAACCGAACAAGAGACTTTACCAGTTAACATAACAGACACTTTCATCCCTGAGACCCACCTTTATGCGCTTGGAGAGAGTTGATCCAGACAAAATGTCTGACAAGGCGAGAACTGCCGACGTATTGCAGCAAAAAATTACTAGTTTGCCCCGAAAATAAGAAGAGATTACTTTATCCTAACAAAAATGTGCACTGAGTAATAAGCATTGCATACAGGAGCAAAGGATACTGAATCATTGGAACTGGAAATTAGAGTGAAGAAGCAAAATGAAACGAATTGGCTTCGAAGCAATGAATTTTTGTCCGTGTTTCAATGGAAAAAAAAGACATCAGACCAATGTGCATTTCTAATCCTAAAACAGATATATTGTTTAAAAGAAAAAATAACTGCAAAATAATAAAAAAAGGTTTTGTCTGTTCTTCGCAATTTGTGCAATTGATATACATTCCAACGAGAAAGCAAGCCGAAATACTCTTGCACACTAATCAAACAGCATTTGCGCGGTCTGTCAACCAGAGAAGCATTGCAATTTATTTTTGGATACTACAGAAATTCTGCCGTTGCACGTGGACGCCAACACCGCTTTGGGTATGATTATACAGTAGTTTTTAGACACAGATAAACTAAATACGGCTACCAGCGCCCTCAACATTCAGAGGAAGCTGCTTCGCAGACGCAGCGAGGAAATAGTTTTATCCAGAAAGCGTTGCTCTTGCCTTCCCCTTTGGGTCACGACACCCCGTTCATTCGCAGTTGCACATCGGATTACCGACTATATAGAGGACAAATACAGTACCTGGCCAATGAATTATACTCAAAGTATTTTTCTTCGAAATGAAACAATAATGACCACAGGTACAAGTCCCTTGTGGGTATTTCCATATTTTAAGAACAGTAAATACCCTGGCTGTTTTTCTATGCATTTATTACCTTGTTTTTATTATCTTAATTCATATTATTCTAGAGAAATTTGCAGGCACTCTTATTTTATGGACATTTTAAAATTTCCGTTCTGTATATAAGCGAGTGTTAAAAGGTCCTTTTAACATTTAAATGGTTCTTGTGAGTGAAGACAGTGTAAGAATAAGATTTTAACGGATATTTTGGTAAAAACTTAAAAGTAATATTTTTTTGGTTTCGGAACAGGGCGTTGAAATTTCAGAGCGCACTCTAAGACGTCGGATGAAAGAAGCGCATTTGGACTGCAGGAGGATAACCAAAAAACCGAAGTTAACTCCTGCAATGATCAAGAAAAGACTGGCTTGGGCAAAGACGCATAAACACTTCTCAACATCTGACTGGGAAAATGTAAGCATATTTTTTTTAACTAAAGGATATTAAATATTTGTAATTGAAACATCTCACAGGTTTGCTCTCTGATGAATGCCGAATCGAAGTGACTGAAGAGCAAGCAATTTATGTAAGAAGGAGACCAGGTGAAAGACTGTTGCCTCAATGTGTTGAGCAAAGGGTAAAGCACCCAATAGCAGTCATGATATGCGGTGTGATTTCTGGGAAAGGACTCGGAGCCTTATATTTTGTCGAAGGTACCGTGAACTCCAACCAGTATCTGAGAGTTCTAAAGGATGTTTTTCTTCCTCAAGTGGCAAATTGGTTCGAAGAAAAGGACCAATATATATTTATGCAGGACGGCGCACCCTGCCACACTGATAAATGCGTGAAAAAATTCCAAAGTGAAAATAATATTAAGGTTTTACCTTGGCCAGGGAATTCACCGGACATGAATCCCATCGAGAATGTATGGGCAGTTTAAAAAAACATGTTTAAAAAAAGTAATCGCAATAAAGCAGAATTAATTAATTCTATTAAAGAAGTATGGTTTCATGATGATCTAATCCAAAAAACTGCAGAAAATAACATAAAAAATATGGAAACTCGTGTAAGAGATTTAGTAAAAAAAACGAGGTAGTTGGACGCAATACTAATTTTTATTTGTATTTGAATGTCCTTTTCTTTAAATACTACATTAAATGAATTGAAGAATATTCAATAAAAACTAAAAAAAAAAACATGCTGTATATTATTGTCAACTGAAAAATTTTAAGGCTAATATGCTAATGATTGGTTTGAGTATAATTCATTGGCCAAATACTGTACCAAATACTGATGTGCCGAGCTGCACCCACGAGAACCCTACCCGTGATAGATAAAGGTATTAAACCACAACCACATGTTTACACTCACTAAAGGGTGCTCACTGCAGCTGAAGGAATCTGTAACCCCGGGCTCCGGCACCCATTGGTATCACATCGTATACCTTAGTATATACACTTGATATTCCGCAATATCACTTCTATTATGTCCCCTGAAAGCCTAAACTAGGACGATCATCAACCTGAGGGGGAGTCTTCATCCAGAGATCAAGGTGAGGTTGCTCAAAGTGTAAAAACCGACACGTAAACTTCAACAGCCGACCATATGAGGCGCACAAATAATAGAATAACCTTCAGATGTACAATAACAGCTTGAAGCATGCAAAATTCTACATTTTTAATTCGCGTACTTCAGAAACACACCAAACACAGCGACTTTCAATTAAATCAAATATTATCCCTCGTGTTCAGGCAAAATTTTCGATCATAATAGCAGATTTCTTTGCGCCACGCTTCAGTTAAATAACTAATAAACAATTTGCAAATAATTACAAACGGATGAGTTTCCTGCGTAAATATATAATGTATTCCCGAACCCTACACTCCGTTTCTCTCAAACAGTACTACTTTCACCGTGACGATATTTGCGACCATAATTTCAAAACAATTTAACATCTACAAATGGAGAAGTAAAAACATAATGATTCGATTTCACCAAGAATAAATAATAAATGATGAATGAGCAGCCAATAGTAGTAGTAACAACCAAGCCCTCAAATGTGTATCCGCGTCTACCCATGCTATACGATTAAACAGATATTGTGGAAATTATTTTACTGGTCTGTTGTATCATCAGAGATCTCATCAACGATCCTATGAAAAAATGATGTTCCAACAAACTTGGCAAACGGAAAAAGTCGTTCAAACAGGGACGATAAATCAAAACTCTCTGTATATTTATCCTCCTTCTGCTTTTTCCTATAGCATCGTTAAAGGAAACAGCTTAATGAAAAGGAACAAAGAATCTCTCGAGAGTTTAACACTTACGCGAAAAATTGATAGAAGTTGCCTTTCGATGACGTCCTATGCAAATAAATGATGAAAAGTTTGTACAACGGACGCCACTCGATTTGCAAATCATCTGGTGACAAATGATAAGGTTTTCTGTAAATTGGAAACGGAAGAGTAATTAGCATCTTATAACAAGTGTAACATGAAAACAAACAAATATTTGATATATTCCTATATCCTATGAAATTTTCAAACGTTCGGAATGCCCACCTGAACAACTGCAACAGAACGACACAGAATTTGTTAAGTTTGGCGGGTTCCAGGTCGGGCATCGCGATCAACTCGACAAACAGCTTGAGGAAATTTATATGGTCTTCTTTGGAAAACTTCAGGCCGTACAGTTTGATGTAGCTGAAATAGACGAATAGAAAGAAGGTTAACCCAAACTTTAATTTGTAAAACAATTTTAACTGAGAAATGAAAGAATTTTATAATAAAATTAATGACATCCGCTTGGGAAGTACTAAGCAAACAGAAAAAGAGTGATTGCACACGGACGATGCAAGAGCGCGAAGCATTGCACTTTTTTTCCAACACAGAATCGAGGACGTTGAGTACCGCTCAACTCCTGTCGCTCACAGCGCACCCTAGACGATTTTCTGCCAACTCATCCGCCTTCGGGAATGACGTCGTGAAATCAGTCGTCGTGGGCGCCAATCGGTCGAATGTCAAAAATTGCACAATTGTCCCCACCGTCGAGCCTCTTTCTAAGCTGACGAGGAGAGTTGCGCGGTCCGTGTGTGTTCCTGTCGCTTCGCTAACTCGTGCTACTCACATTAACAATCGGCTCGCGTAGATCCCCACGCCAGTGTTGATATCGCGCATCGCCACGGCCCTCGCCAGGTTCCTCTTGATGCTGGCCAGCAGCCGCTGCGACTCCGCATCCAGTTGGTCCGCGTACGGTAAGTGTCGATTCCACGGCAGCTCCTTTTGCGGCCGAAACCCCAATCGCCCCAACCGATCCTGATCCTGCGGCGCGATCCCCTCCGCGCCCGCCGTCTCGTCCACGTCGTCCTCAAAGTCCGACATTAGCGGGAATCGTGGTCACGCAAGTGCTTTGTTAGGTTCGACAATGAGCAGGACCTTGTGCGGTACGATTGTGGTCTCGTTGGCACCTTTCTCCGCCGCCGTAGGAAGGGAACTGTGACCGCGGAAGCGAAATCGGAATGATTAGTTCTCAGCCGTGCCTCACATTCACCATGCACTCGAAAGTTCGCCTTTACACTAGGCGATCGGTGTGGAGTCAAATAATTTACACTGACACGGACGGAACGAGCAAAACGATCGACTGAACTTTTTCCACGGGCCGTGATTCGAACTGTTTGTCATGACAGTGACGTTTCGCCAGAGAAGTTTCTGTTATGTCATTCAGTTGAACTGGAAGTCTTCTGACGACACAAGAGACACCTGCAGGAAATGAATGCGGTGTAACACCTTTGACACAGTTACCGTCAGAATCATTATATTACTACATATTAATAAGACAAGCCGCGAAGTGCGATCCTTGAGGTCCACACGATCAACTTCTCAGTAATATCTAAATAAACATTAAAAATATTAAACACAATAATAATTTTCAAAATAATACTACTTTAAATAATAATAATAATGAGAGGTATTCATAGCAGTAACAGAAATCAGTTAATATTAATCATATCATCTACGGGAGTATCCATTGACTACGTAAGGCTTTTGGTGGATGCGGGTAGATTGATTTGATCAATCAATCAGTGGGACCTTTTCTACGTTATTTGTTATTTTCACGTCGATGCTTGAAGCACAAAAGAACGCTAGCAAAAATGAATGCAGTTTTTGTTATAACTCTCCTTGAAGAGATTTTGTCACATGATGACCATTTTGAATAGTTCCGTTCAAAATTGCCATGAATTTCATCAATGAGATTAATAATTACTTTATACATTCTATTGGTAAATTTTGAATATGCAGTCAAAAATAGGTTCAATTGCATGTAAAAAGTGAAATGTTTTACAAATGTTTTATTATAGACCTATCTCACTTCTAAACTCCTTGAGTAAAGTATTTGAAAAAATTTTAGACTTCCGTATCAAAAACTTCTTACAACAAAATGATATTCTGAATAGAAACCAATATGGATTTCAGGAGGGTAAAAGCACAAAAGACGTCATAGTAGATGTAATTAGTTTCATAAACACACTTTTAGATCAAGGTCAATATGTTGCTGCTGTTTTCGTGGACCTCAAAAAGGCCTTTGACACAGTAATACATGAAACAATGACGACTAGACTAGAAGAATACGGAATTATAGGGAAAGCAAGAGACCTTCTACGATCTTATCTGACAAATAGGTACCAAACAACTACCATCGGAACTACATACAGCAAGCCTGAAAAAGTTAGCATTGGGATTCCGCAAGGATCAATCTTGGGACCAACACTTTTCTTAATATACACGAACTCCATTAAAAGTTCTAAGCTTACTGGGAAAGTGGTCATGTACGCAGATGATACGGTGCTCATTTACTATGGAAAAACGGAACGTGACATTGAACGCAAGGTAAACACTGACCTAATCGATTACTGGCACTGGCTTTTGGTAAACAGACTATCTATGAACTATACAAAAACAAAATATATCGTGTTTAAACAAAAAAACAAAGCTGAAATCCAACCACTGATCAAAATAAATGGCACGACTCTTCAAAGGGTACAAAAAATAAATTACTTGGGACTTACAATCGATGATAAACTCACATGGACGCCACACATAGCCGAACTTAGAAAAAAAATAGCAGCCATCGTAGGTCTCCTTCGCCGATTCAACTTCTTTCCGACTAGCAAAAAAGTTCAAATTATATATGCACATATTCTGTCAAAAGTTACCTACGGTCTACTGATATGGATTCAAACTTCAAAAAGTAACCTAATAGCTATCTCCAGATTAATAACCAAGGCTTATAAAACTATATACAGACTCCCTATGCGGACCGCTACAGTCGAGGTGTATAAAATAGCTAAAGAGCTAAGTCTAGAATCCCTAATGCATATGGAGAGAGCGAAACTCATACATAAACACTTAAATCTAAAAGAATATAGCTCATTGAGCCTAGAGAAAATCTCGGATAAAAACATATATAATGTCAGAAATGCCAACGATATAGTTATCGGATATACTAGAACGGAACGGCTAAAAGAGGACCCTGTTAATAAAGCAGCTGGCTTTTACAATACGTTACCGAGCTATATAAAGGACATAACTAACTCTAACTTATTTAAAATGACACTTAAAATACATCTCATACGTGAACAAAACTTGAAATGAATACATCAGCTCCGCAATTCCTCAAAGCTCATAATGAAAAATTAGAAAAATATCACAAATGTTAATATAAACGAAAATAAATGACTTTATATATCGAAAATTAGGCACTGTCCCTTATACCGATCTTTATCGTCTGGGAAGTGCCAAGCATTTTTTAAAATATGGATGGATAAATAAATAGTTTCTATTGTCTTGGATACATTGCCTAGAAGGACACGGAGGTGGGTTTAGTCGGTAGAAATCCGGCATATCGTGAGGCTGGAGCCAATCGATATCTTTTGAAGATTCCCACCTTCCAACGACGAAAAAAAAATGATGATGGAGGAAGTAATTGTAATCTTACTATCTTACTAAAGAATGAATCTACTAAAAACTACAATTTTTTATTTGATGAAAGCTTTTCAAACCATATGATCTTGCAAAGTATTGACTATAAAACATTTTACCTTTCAAAGCGTTGATTACCACAAATGCAAATTCGATTGAAATTTTGATGGTTTTCAAAATTTTAGCATTTTTTTTAAATTAAAAGACTGTAAAAACTATTAAAAATCTGCTCAAATTATGCAAACATTTTAAAACTTACATTGAATTTACAACAATTTATTTAGAATAAAAGATATAAGGTAATATCATTCGTGTGAACTCTCTTTACATGGTAACTTTGAATGATTTTTTGTTTTTAATTTAGTTTTTTTATAATCATGGAAAAAAGATTTGCCGGTTTCTCTTTAAAAACTGATAATATGAATGTATGAATGTATAAATTTAATAAATATTTATTACTGTGTTGTGCAAAGCAGGTTAAAAAATATTTTTTATGAAAAAAACCATAATTTTTCGCATTTTCTTCTATTAAATTGAAAAAAAACGGCTGAAACGAATTTTTTTGATGTTAAAAAAATCACAGAGATGTTAATATTCGATTGACACCTTAATGATCCAAATATTATATCTGGTTCGCGAGAAATAATGCATGACAAATATGACTTTGAAGAGCATGATGACTTTTAATGAGTTTTTATTTTTAATTAAAAATTTTCTATATCATGAGAAAAAAATTTGATGCTGTTTTTACAAAAACCGTTTCAAGTATATAAATTTTATAAACATTGATTATTTCGGCTTGAAAATAAGGTTAAAAATTTATTGTTTTTGAAAAAAACCTTAATTTTTTCCACTTTTTTCAAAAACTTAAAAAACGGCTCCAAGAAATTTTTTGAAAACTTGAAAGAATCACAAAAATATTAATACGCGTCGATTGACTGCTCAATCAAGGAAATCGTACGTTTGGTTCGCAACATATAACGCATGACAGAAATGACCTTCAAACGGGCAAAACAGCAAACCCCTGCGACCGAAGTTTCATCAGCTCTTAAGATTGCAAAGACGCTTCGATTGACACCTCAACGAAGTTGATACGAGTTTGTTGACGTGAGTTATGCTCGTAGAAAAAAGTGTCCACGAACGTACATACGTACGTATGTACATACACACACACACACAAATACATCTCCCTTTCTGAAAACACTTTATATATACTCTATAGACCTCGAAACGTAAAGAAATGTTGAAAATTTCAATTTCGATTTTCGAGGCGATTACAAGAACTTCCCATATACTGGGAAGTTAATAAAAAATCATTCAAAGTTACCATGTAAAGAGGGTTCATACGAATGATATTACTTTATAAGTTTTATTCTAAAAAAGTTGTTGTAAATTCAATCAAAGTTTTAAAATATTTGCATAATTTGAGCAGATTTTTAATAGCTATTACAGTTTTTTAATTAAAAAAAAAACATCAACCTATTTTTGACTGCATATTCAAAATTTTTCAAGACCAATAGAAAATATAAAGTAATTATCAATCTCAATGATGTAAAATCGTGAAAAATATACGAGTAAATTCAGTGATTATGCTGAAGTCATGGCAATTTTGAACGCAACTATTCCATCACGCGACAAAATCTCTTCAATGAGAGTAATAACAAAAACTGCATTCATTTTTGCTAGCGTTCTTTTGTCCTTCAATCATCGATGCGAAAATAACAAATAACGTAGAAAAGGTCCCCACCGATTGATTGATCAAATCTATCTACCCCATCCGCCAAAAGCCTTACGAAATCAATGGATACTCCCGTAGACAGGGTTGCCAAGTTGGGGGTTTTCACCCCCATTTTGGGGTATTTTACATACCTTTGGGGAAAAATTGGGGGTTAATTATATTTTTATTTTGGGGGTGAAATGGGGGTTTTATCAAATTAATCAATTGTTTGCAAAATGTAATTTATGAAATCTGATTCACTTATTGGACAATAAAAATAATTTTTATTGTGCCATTCGAAGAGTTCAAGTATTGGCATATCCAGCAAATTATCATGGGTACCATGCAATTCATGAATATGAGGCAGAAATTCCTGGGATTCCCCTGATGGGCAAAATCAAACGACAAATGTATGTAGGCAAATACCCTTCAGATTATAAAAGGGAAGTCAGCTCTAGTTCGTTAAGGCAACGCAAATCATGTTAGTGCGTGTTCCATTTTATCTTTAAATTTTGAATAAATTTTTATAGATTTCTTTGTTTCAACCCATGTACAATTTAAAAATATCATTTAATTTTACATACTTCAATCAATTACACATGCAACTCCAAAAATATATTAAAAGTTTTTCTTTAATTTCATTATGCTACTACTTGTGTTAGTTTTAAGTCTCGAAAGTATATTTGTTCTATTTTGACTTTAACTCACTATGAAATACAGATGAAAATTTACTTGTTACAAATAGTTATTTGGCAACATTTTTTGCTAATTATCAATGTTTTTTGTATGAACTTTGCAAAAAGATTACTCTCAAATTATTTGGGGTTTTTTAAAAGAATTTCGTCCGATTTGGGGGTTTTTATTGAAGTTTTTGGGGGCGAAGAGTGAGAAAAACCTGGTAACCCTGCCCGTAGATGATATGATTAATATTAACTCATTCCTGTTACTGCTATGAATACCTCTCATTATTATAACTTAAAGTAGTATTATTTTCAAAATTATTATTGTGTTAATTATTTTTAATGTTTATCTAGATATAACTGGGAAGTTGACCGTGTGGACCTCAAGGGTCGAACTTCGCGGCTTGTTTAAATTTGCATTATAAAGCGATTTTATAGAGGGCGCCAAATCTCACACCTCGATAAGTACCATATCGCATGGACGACAGTTATTCTCAAAAATTGCACATCTGAAACAGAAAACTCAAAAAGGGCTTCAAAGACTAAGGTCTCTGACGTGACAATTCACCCTCGTTTATGGAAAATTGGTTGAAAAAAAATAAATGGAGCTGTTGTAATTACTGTATAATTTACTGTGCAGCTGGTCACCAATAGAATAGTTAATTTTTGCACATAACTATAAATTTGTGTAGTTCGTATTTTTTGGCATCTAATTATTTATGGATTTTCTCTTCGAAAATCGAACAATTCGGACCAGAAATGGTGACATCAGGACACATGGTTCGTCTCGCAGCACTGGTTCAACATAGTTTTGTCTGACACCAATTTTTATTATGATTCAGAAATCTTGTTATGAATCAAGAAAAAATACATTTTGAACGACAAGTAGGCACATATGTACCAGTCTTGAACGTAGTTAACTTGATTTTTAGGTGAATAACGCATACAACTAAAAACTGCTAGTTGTAAGTTGAGCAAATTACACATTCAACTAAATTAGTTGTTAGTTGACAGTTACAACTCAATTGTTCCAACTAAATTAGTTATAGTTGAAATCGACAACTACAACTATCACTTGAAAATTTTAGCTGTACACTTCAACTAAAAATCGATTATTTATATTTAGTTGGGCAACTAACAAGTAACAAGTTGGGGTGGATGTAAGGTAGATCGCCTCCTCGTATTGCATCCCGACCTCGAATGTTCTCGGACTACTTTTTCGTCTAAAAGACTCACTTTGATGCTTTGGGGTGGTAGTGGTGGTATTCTGTCACCTGAGAACGCAAGAGTGACATCTTGCGGAAATGGCTTTCAGGCTAATGCCACTGCTGCCTCCGTCCCGGTTACACACACATACATCTCCCCTTTCTCAAAACGTAAAGAAATGTTGAAAATTTCAATTTCGATTTTCGAGGCGATTACAAGAACATCCCATATACTGGGAAGTTAAAAAAGAAAAATAGACTTCTTGTTGATAGTTATCAAGCTATGAAATACGCACAGTATTGACTATTATCTCGCATAAAACATATTTATACTAAATACAATGCTTCCACACGCATGTTTGTGGTTGCTCCACTCTTTTTACATCTCGTCGTCGTTCGTTCTTCCGTTTTTGGTAGCCAATTAAAAAAAAAACAGAAAAATTTAAAAAATTTACAATTTGCCGAAACTGAAAGTGGCTCTATCATTTTTCACTCATTTTCACAACCAAAAATTCATTTAGCCTATCCTCAAACCGCCCACTTGACCATGTTATCAATGTTGCTCTGCTGCTGTACGTCAACTCTGAAAACTGCCACTTTACTCCCCGCGAGAATATTCAATCCTTCCCCTTACCTACGTTATCAATGGACGCTCTAGTAGATTATACGGTTAATATTATCTCATTCCAATTACTGTTATGGGAGGTACATTATTATTATTTAAAGTAGTATTTTTATAATTATTATTGTGTTTAGTATTTTTAATATTTATGTAAATTTACTGGGAAGTTGACCGTGTGGACGTCAAGAGTCGCCCCCGCGACTTGTTATTTTTATTGTTGTTTTCTTTCTTAGAAAATTATCTACAATATTCCAGAGTTTAAGTGGTTTACTCCAGCTTTGCTCACGTTTGTTTTTGCATAATAAGTCTGTGGTAAGTGTGCTACACAGTGTGGATCGTCCCCGCAGAGCAAAGGCGCAAAGTGGATCGTCCCCACAGATTAAATAGAGAAGCGAATGATTGATTGCCGGATAATTGCGGGGGTCAAAAATAACAAGAATGGATTTTTTGTATAAGTAAATCATGTTCTCTTTTTCCTGATGGACTTAAACGTTGTGTTTAACTAATTGGCGGTAAAACGGCGCAATATGATTTTACATGGTCCAAGCAAGTGCCGTATCTGTTTTCCCTTTATTTTTTTCCAATCCTGACTATTTAATATAAATAAACGATTCCAGCAAATGCTAAGTGTGATTGGAAGTAAATCTAAAATGAATGGCTAAATGTTGTGTAACCCAGTGACGTGGAAATTGTTACTTTTTTCTCATTTGCGTACTTTTTTTTTAGTGGAACACATGCTCTACAGGAAGCGTACTATTACATAAAAATAGGTGGATTTTTTTGTTGTTTCATGTTGCCTGAAGTTTGTTTGGAAAACATGAGATCAAGAAACGACTTCATAATTGGCGTGACCTTGCTTGAAAATTGATAAACACAAAAGAATGGCAATTGAGATGAAATTTTGTACGGGTTTATTTGTTTACGTGGCAATTTTATGGCACGTCCGAGCTTTATTGAATTTGGAGGCGAAAAAATAATTTTATTAATTTCTACCAGAATGGATATAGAAAAATGCAATTGAAATTTTTTTCGTCGTTAAGTGGTGGAGCTATGTTCCCGCGAACCGTTTATCTGGTCTTAAAATGCATGTTTCATGTGAATTTTCCTCCTTGGTGACACAATAACTTTCGCTAGTGTACAGTGATCAAAACATGCAATACCGCAAACGGCTTGTGACAAAATTGTCTTAAAATTATTTCCGAACGCATTTCGCGAAATTGTGTCGCCCGAAAAATGATTCCCCTTTTTCAACGTCGTTTTAAGCGTGCAACTCTTAATATTGACAGCACGTGAAAACGATGTATGCACAACTTGTTGCAAATTAAATTCTACACAAGTTTGCCATATTAAACTTTTTTGTGGGAGCGGTGCTTTCCGAGATATAGTGCCATTTTTTTGGTTGATGGCGCCCAGGGGATTGGGGCTGCGACCCCAGAAACTTCAATTTAAGCTCACATAAACACATTACTACTCATTGTAATTAAAACTTTCATGCCCACTAAAATGCTTCATGAGGTTTGCAATGGGGGGTTTGCCATCGTAATCAGATTTTTTGGCCTAAAAATGCGTTTTTCACGTGAGTTTTCCCCCTTTGGGATGTAATCACTCCTGCTAATGTACATCGATCAAAACAATCAATGCCGCAAACGATTTGTGACAAAATTGCCTTAAAGTTATTTTCAATGTGTTTTGGAGTTAAAGTGAAAACAATGAAGTTGTGGCGCTCGAAAAGTGTTCCCCCTTTTTTGGATGTCATTTTAGTTGTGTTTTTATAAAAGAAAAACTTCCTTTTAATTTTGTGTATCTTTATTTGGATTCGTAATCGATTTTCGACCGTAATCGCTCGGTCTTCCTCAGCGATTCAATTACTAATATGTCATTTTAGGTTTGTAACTTTTTAATTATTGATACCACGTGAAAGTTATGTATAGACAAATTGCTGCAAATTAAATTCTACACAAGTTGGCTATATTGAACTTCGTGGGAGCCATGGTTTCTGAGATATGGAGGTGTTCTACTTTCTTTTGTTTTTAAGATGGAGCCCAGAGGATTAGAGCTGCGCCCACAGAAATTTGAACTTAAGCTAATTATAGAACTGGCCACACATTGCAATAAAAATCAGCCTGCCAGCCCAAAATGCACTGACGTAGGCACATACGAACTAAAAATTGACAGTCATTATACTTCGCGGATACAAATAATTATAAAAATTAGTTGAAGTATGATGAGCTTAATCCATCAATAAGCCTAATCGTGGTCGTGCTGTCTGGTGGTGGTTGGTAAATAACAGCACCTGAAGAGGATGCCGTCGGTCACCCCGAAACCACACTCCCCCACTTAATTAAATTATGGAACCAGCCTTTACTCTGGAAGTAAATGAACCTCCATCAATGTGCAGTGTTAGCAAGTTGCTAACCAAAAAGCACACTAGTAGGCGAAAGTTGTCGACTAGACTAGGATTTTTAGATCAATAAAAACTGCAGCTACCCTGGTCACGTCTACAATCGCACCTGTTGATTCTTTACCTTCCTGAATACCAAACTAGTTTCTATCTAAAATCCTATTCTGCATTAAGTATTCGAAGGTAATATTTTTCCCATAATATTACTCAATGAGCTTATCAATGTTATTGGTCGAAAATTATTCGGGTTAGTTTAAATATGAGTATTACTTTGCATTTTTTAGATATTTCAAACAATTTTCCACTGTTGAATTTTGTGTTTACTAGAGTCTGCGACCATTCTCTTTGATTATTTTCATATCATCAACGCAGATACCATCAGGACCTGGTCTGCCGTGCAATGGCCAAACCGTCTTAATGACATTATTCAAGGTTTTGAGGTATGTGCGTTTTGGGACATTATACCTTCCCTTCTTTCATATGAGCTTAACATTTTGTTTCATTTCCCTCCCCTTCAAGAGTTATGACCCTGGCCATTCCATCTATAATACATCTTGCTGCCAATTTCACATAAAAAACAAGTGGCAAACCATCTAAAGTACTTTAGACGGTTTGTCCATTGTACAACTATACAAATCAGAAGGAAAATAAACGTCTATAAGCATTTAGTTCCATTTTCCGTTGCATATCTAGTCCAGTCAATTAGGAGTTTGACTGTGCATTTTCAAAAGGCAGAAATTTTTTTATTGCAATGCGTGGGAAATAGTATAATTAGCTTAAGTTCAATTTTCTGGGATACCCGATGATGGCGTTTGGGCTCCATCTTGAAAACAAAAGAAAGTAGGACACACCCATATCTCCGAAACCATGGCTCCCACAAGAAAGTTTAATATGGCAAACTTGTAAAGAATTTAATTTGCAGCAAGTCATGCATACGTCACTTTTACGTGGTTTTAACAATAAAAGAGTTACAAACTCAAAACGACATCCAAAAAGGGGGAACATCTTTCGAGCGCCACAGCTTCATTGTTTTGACTTCAACCCCAAAACACATTGGAAATAACTTTAAGACAATTTTGTCGCAAATTGTTTGCGGTATGGATTGTTTTGATCGCTGTACACTGGCGAGAGCTATAGCATCCCAAAGGGGGAAAACTCACGTGAAAAACGCATTTTAGGACCAGATGAACAGGTGTTGAAATGTTTTTTTACTATGACTTGTCTCCCTTCGAGACGCAACCCGACATGGTACAGTGATCGAAAGAAGTAATGCTGCAAACGTTTGGTGATAAAACTGCCTAAAAGTTATTTTCGGACGAATTTCGCCGTAATAGGGGAAACAAAGAAGTAGTGGCGCGCGAAAATATTCCCCTCTTTTCAACGTCGTTTTTGGCGTGCAACTCTTTTAATATTGACAGCACGTGAAAATGATGTATCCACAACTTACTGCAAATTGAATTTCACACAAGTTTGTCATATTAAACTTTTTTGTGGGAGTGGTGCTTTCCAAGATATGGGGCCGTCCCAATTTTTTTTTTGTTCTCAAGATGGCGCCAAGGGGATTGGAGCTGCCACCCCAGAAACTTCAATTTAAGCTCACATAAAGACATACTACTCATTGCGCCAAAAATTCGGCTGCCTTCCAAAATGCTCCGCGAGTTTCGCAAGGGGGGGTTCGCCACCAAAAGCCGATTATTTGGCCTAAAAACGGGTTTTTTCACGCGAGTTTCTCCCCTTGGGATGGAATAACTCCCGTTAATGTGCAGTGAACAATCAATACCGCAAACGATTTGTGACAAAATTACCTTAGAATAGTATGTAAGTTATGTATGGACGACTTGCTAAAAATTATATTCTACGCAAGTTTGCCATACACAACTTTCTTGTGGAAGCCACGGTTTGGGAGATATGGGGGTGTCCCACTTTCTTTTGTTTTCAAGATGGAGCCCAAACGCCATCATCGGGGATCCCAGGAAATTGAACTTAAGCTAATTATACCATTCCCCACGCATTGGTAATGTAGGCAAGACAGGGGAAATGCGGAAGCGTTTTCACGCGAAATGTTTGAAGCCATTTATCTCGATATCGAGGAAATTGCAGTTAGACGGTTTGGCTATTGCACGGCAGTGGTGCGGTGTCGTTTTTTAGAGAATAAATGATATCTATGACTTCTTTTGCAGCAGACAACCTTAAATGAAAAGAGCAGATAAGTGGCACGTTTTGGCATACTGAGTCGTTTTTAGGAATCTTAAATATAATTTTCTGACCTACTGAGGTCAAATGATCCTTTGAAATATTTGAGACTTTTACTGGATCATAGATTTTTTCGCTCATGAAATTCATTTCCTTCACATTATGCTTTTCACTAGTGTAGCCTTTCTAAAAATCTTTTTTTTTTTTAAGTTGGAAGGTGGAAATCTTCAAAAGATATCGATCAGCTCCTGCCTCTCGGCATGCTGGATTTCTACCAACTAAAACCACCTCTGTCTCCTTCAATCACTCTCTCCATCAATTTTCCATAGTACTTCCCAGACGATAGAAATCTGTATAAGGGATAGCACCAAATTTGTGAGTTTTAATATCCTTTTAGTTAGATTAATAATTCAGAATGTATGTTTATGAATTATTTCGTGTTGACTACGTGTTTGGTTTTGAGTTTAGTGGAGCTGATTGTACTTGTAATTTACTTCGAAAGTTGGTCCTGAAGGAGATATTTTTTTAGTATCGGTAAAGGAATTTGGGTTTGCTATGTTTTTATTTTGTGCGGTAGTGTATTGATAATGCTGTCTGCTTTGTTGAAGGGGGTCTTCTTTTAGTCGTTCAGTTCTGGCAAACGCAATACCTATATTATTCATGTTTCTCATAATATAAGTGATTTTTCAGAAATTCTATCTAATTCCACAGTGGTGTATTCATTGCGGTGTAAATTCTTATTTATGAATTTAGCTCTTTCCGTTGAAATCATGCCTTGTAAATTCAATTCTTGGGCTGTTTTGTAAGCTTCGCTCGTTGGAGTTAGCATAGGGAGATGATTTAAATGATTTTATACGCCTTGGCTACTATTCTGGAGATGGTCATGAGGTTACCTTTGTTACCTTGTGGCTTCAATCCAAGAAACCTTAGGAAATTTTGGAAAGGAGGTGCGCATACATAATTTAGATTTTTTTTCTTTGGAAAGAAGTAGAAGCGACGTAGAAGACCAATGAAGACAGCCAGTTTTTTTCCTTAGATCATTTATGTGTGGAGTCCATGTTAGTTTCTCGTCTATTAGAAGTCCTAAATCAGTGAATGCCCCTCTGCTCCCATGAGAAAAATGACCCCCGCTTCTTCGAACGCCAGCCAGCTACTTATGCCTTTTCTGGCCGCGAGAAAGTGAAGTGAAGTGTTCTACTTTATAAAAGGTTGTGTCATTGATTTTCATGTGTGGTTGTATTTCCAGTAGCGTACGCAGGATTTTGATAAGGGGGGTCATATTTTTGAAGTCTTAACTAGGTACGTTCGCTAGTGCTTCGGTGTAGATATGAAGATATAATTATGTAATCATACTTAATCATACTGTTTGACCGGTCAAAGTTGGAGTCCTCCAAAAATAATTCTGGCAGACTTTAGCCCGATTGCATGTCTGGTTTCATTTACTTGAATCATTCATGATATTTTCATTCAAATTATAAAATTATGCACATGACGTGTGAAAGAACCTACACTGTATTTGTAGACTTCCTTGGAATCGTAAAGTGTATACGCATGTTTGCAAGTACATATATTGAAACGCCTTCAATACCTACAGGCCAGAAAAGAAAGCAACTAATGAAGTGGGAAAGTGAAACTGTCACTAAGCACAGACAGAGTAATATCGTAATCAGGGCTGGCTAAGCTTGTTTGCAGCCCATGCAGGGAAGCAACTCCGCGCTCTCAAGCAAATTTGTCGTCATTTCCACTTAACCCATGAGGCAGACTTTTTGTACGCGTCTTTTTTAATGAGGTGTCCTACCATCAGGCCTAATCTTCAGATAACAAATCATATGACAAAATAAAAACAATCCATTTTTTGAGGGTTCTGATCAAAAATAGAAAGAAACATTCAAAAATATAACTGTTGTTACTAAGATATGGGTGCGAATTAAATAAATTACACTTTTCTGGAATTTTACTTCGAAAACTTTCAATCAGGTGACCATATTCCAACCAACTCTATAGATAAGAAAATTTATTTTTTCCTCTTAATTATTACTTTCAATTTATATTCTTATGTTTATTCTATTTTACTACTTCAATTATTAATTTAATTTTTTGGATTTATTTTATTCATCAATTTTACTGCTGTTTATAGCTTTAATTTGCTACTATGTAATTGGATCACTCTGTTTAGTAGTTACTGAAACAATAAACAATAAACTCTTTATCTATACATAAAATTGCTAGGCTTCATACAATAAGTAAAAGATAACGGCACACACGGATCCAATTTGTGCAAACTATGGCCGTATCACCCCTAGGTGAGATCTCTAAGGCACCATTGGCCGTAAATAAGGCCCATATGGGTTTTACTGTGAAATAGATGAAAGATCTAATTGCGTAGAGATACTGAATCTCACTAAACTTCCACGTTCCAGAGTGTCTCGGCGAATAATTGTCAAGTGGGTGACTTAGTGGTTAATGCTAGTTCTTGGCTCCTTGTCGACAAATAGTTTTCGGGAATGAGATTTGATGCCGCACTATCATTTCACTTAGCTGTGAATGAGAATCTGAATCAAATCACGGGTGAGCGTGTTCCTGACCACTTCACTTCCTAATGTTCCGTTGGTCAAGTAAATGAAATAACTCTAATATTGCCTGAAGGCCTAATTTTGGCGGGTGCGCCATCGATTATTATTTTTACCAACCTCTTCCCAGGCAATGACGAAGCCTTATGTAAATATGCTTGAGATATATAATCCATAACATTCGAATCTTCGAATTTTTTAAATTTACGCGAGGTGATCAAAGTTTTAAAATGCCGATAATGATACAAACTTAGTACTCAAAACTCATCTAAAGTAACGGTGAGAAACAGTGTAAAATGGGATTTAAATTTTATGTTCAAGCATAAAACAGAACGCTTCGCCGGATAAAATTATAGGGAAATATCTAAACGACGATTTTTTTTCATTAGCTCATTTAACACATCTTTTGTAGATGGAGTGAGATCTCTATGAATATTTAGAAGTGCCAATCCATTCAGCCGTTCATTGCTGGGAATTTCGCAAGTATGTTTTTAGTCGTCGTAATGTTGAAAATGATCGTTCGTTTGTACACGTAGATACTGGGAGAACAGACAATATTTCTAGCAATTTCGATATATTCGGCATAATGTTTGAATTACACATGCTTAACCCATCTATGGCCGTTTTTGGGCGGTTTACTATTTCAAGATGCCCTATCTTTCTGTATCACAGAGTCAACTCAGCATTCAATTCTTCTTCATGGGGGGGGGGGGTTGAACCCGTAAACCTCCTCTTGGGTACGCCACTGTGTATGTCAGTCATGTACTTGTGTTTGAAAATAATATATTTAGTTTGCCCGAGTTTATTGCCAATCTGCTTATCTACTAAGTTCCAAAATTGACGGTGTTTTTAGTATCTTCCTCAATTTTTCTCGAGAAGTAGTTTTCCTTTGCTTTTTTAATCGTATTATTACATTCGTTTTTTATAATTTGATGGTTTTTTATTTCAGAATATTTGTTAGATCTTTTTTAGTGCTTTAAAAGCTGTTCTGGATAAGTAGTTAAATTTAAATTCTTAGAAACTACAAACAACTACTTGCATCGCAAAGAAAATGTCATGAACTGATGAAATAACAGCGGAACAAGTCAAGTTGTGTTCTCCTTAAATGGCTTCGACCTGCATTGCCGTTTAGTGATGATTAACGTTATGATGACGCTTACTATCAGCATAAGGGTAGTAAGTATGACATGGTGTAGTGCAAACAATTTGATTTTTTTATTAGAGGAAGTATATCCGACAAAGACGCAGAAGGCACCATTTCAAGATTCGCGAAGAAATGATTTCGTTTGCTTTATGGCTACATTCAAAGTTTCTTCGTTCAAAGAGTTCAACATAACTTAAAATAAAGCAGGAAATAGTAACACAATGCTCTGACATCGAATGAAATTTCTTGAAAATATATTTAAAATTTACATTCAAACTTGACTGGAGCAAATTACTAAGATCTTAGTAGTATTTCATATACCGACATTCATTGTCTGGAAAGTGCTCAGTAAACAAACAAATAGTAAGCAACGCGAAAGTAATGCAGCAAGTCGTTCAGTATGATAATTATTATCGCAATTAATAAATTTGCTAAAAATATAATAGAAGTAATAAGTTAAATAAAAAGTAATTGCAGGCTATAATTTATACCATACAATTTTTCGTATACATAGAAGAAAAAGTTGTCAATTGTTTTTTTAAGTGCGTAAAACACAACGATTTAGGAAATCTTTATTCCTATGTTATTTTATATTTGTGAGGCTAACACTCCTACCGAAAATGTTTGAAAAGTTTTCATCGCAGTAAAGATTCGAAGCAACCAAAATAATGATTTTCGCTTCAAACATTGATTCTAGCCAAATTAAAATTATAACAGATTCCATCAGGTTTATAATCGATCAATGCTCATCTATTGACTCACGACGGTTCTATGATCGTTAAAAACTTATCCTTCAAACGGTTAAAGCTGTTATGGTTAATTTTTCAGCACAATATCTTCGCTGATAGGTGATTAAATCACTGTTTGCTGACAATGGAGATAAATGTTTCATCTCTCTATTAAAAGTAGGCCATTAGGAAGAAAATTAAAGTTACTAGTCAGTCCTTTCAACACAGTTTCTTCTTTTTAGCAATAGAGAATTTAGCAGACAATTTTGTGTCTACAATTTTTTCTACGTTGAAAACTTTTTTTGTTCCGTACTTGCCGTACATAGCTCTTCGTTAATCTGGATTCGGCTTCTCAGTTTCTCCTTTAACGAGTCAGTTGAAAGTTCGTATTGCTGTATGAAGGACAATACCAGCAAGTTTTTATACAATATTTAAAATGTAACGTCTACTCTTGACACTGAAAACTTCACAGTCCTACAAATTTGAAATTTTTTTTTTCATTTTTTGATGTGAGTGCTCATTTATTAGGTTTTGGGAGCTCCTAATGATTAACCTGAAGTCGGTTTCTTTCTATCACATCAGTATTTTTCACAAAACACATTTACAAAAATCATGTGAAAATTGGGGTATTCAAGAAAAAAAAACAATCAGAAGTAAACAAGCAGCTGAATAATGAGAATTATTTTTATTGAACGAATATGTAGTGTTATCATAAACATTAAAAAAATATTACAGAGGATTGTGGAACCTTTTCTTTTTTTCTGAAAAGCTTCTGTTGAGCGATTTTCTCTTGTGAGCCCGGTTTGGATCATCACGCTTCATCATCCAGCAGTAATCGGCCATCATGCTAATATTACACTTTCCTTGGTACCTTCACTCCATTTCCTTAATATCTTGGTGAAATCTTTCGCCTTGTTCTTCACTAACTGCTCCTAAGTCTTCAGGAAACTAGCCCAAATGTGAATGAAGAAAATGGACTTTGAGGCTCATGAGGCAACCTAATCTTTGGAAATTTTGAAGCATGTTTTCGATAATATTTTCATAATCGGGGCTTTTGTGATTTCCTAAGAAGTTTTTAATAACTTCTTTCAACGATACCCACGCTGCCAATTCTATAGGAGTCAGTTTTCCATCGAAATTTGCATCTTTCATCAGTTTTCGTATATCAAGTCCAACAAAAATACCTTCCTTCAGTTTAGCTTCAGACAAAGATGGAAATTTTGTAAGTAAATACTTGAACCCATCCCCTTGTTTATCTAAAGCCTTCATAAAACCAAGCTTTATATGCAAAGGTGGTAGTAAGATTTTTTCTGGTGGGACTAAATTCTGGCGAACTATATTTTTATTTCCTGGGTCTAAATTAATTCTTGCCGGCCATTCTTTCCGAGTATAATGTTCTACTCTATTTCTGCTATCCCATTCGTATAAAAAACATGGATATTTTGTATAACCACTTTGCTGTCCTAATAACATAGAAAGTATTTTTAAATCTCCACAAACAATCCATCCATGCTGCTCGTAATCAACTTTAGTCAAAATTGTAACCAAATTTTCGAAACACTCCTTCAAATGTAGAGAGTAGGCAACAGGCAAAGAAGAGAATTTGTTTGCATTATGAAGTGGAACAGCCTTTAAACTTCTTTTTGACGATTCGATGAAGAGTCTCCAGTTTTTCACATTGTATTCTACGTCGTACATGTTCACTAATCCGGGAATGTGTTTGCAATAGACAAGATCGTCATGCTCAGCAAAATATTGTGAAAAGGCGTTCTCTCTATTACGATACCAGCCAAATGAAGTAAATTTTTCTCCTGTTGTCTCGAACCAAGAAGTTCCGCGGCATCTTTAGATAGTCCTAAATCTCTGGTCAAATCGTTCAATTCTGTTTGGTTAAATGGTTGCGGTAGCTATGTTAAAACAGTTCTCCTTACCCAGTGACCACTTGCGAAGTTCTGATACGCAGCTCCTACAAACTTTATTCGGTGTCCAAGTTTTGTCTAAGTTACGAATAGCAATACCGAAGTAACGTTCGTATATGTTTTTCACAAAGCCCGTATTGGTGTTTTGTTGTTTTAACACCAAATACTCATCACAAATGCAACAAAAACGTTGACGGGAGTTGGCACATTTAAACGAAGTCATGGTAAAAAACTTTCAATTTATATATAATATATAGTATAATTTTACAGTACATTTAACGACTGATTTATTACATCCATAGATGAGTCTATATATATCACATAAGATCAATGTTTAAATATTGACTTAATAACTATCCTTTTAAGAATGAAGACCCTAGATAATTTTACTTTTATGACGATTGGCAGGTAAATTTCCTTTCCATCGCCCTCAAGCTAAATTCCTATAGAAAAATTATGCAAAAATTAAAAAAAAAATCCACAAAATTCTGATGTGATGGAAACTTTTGACTATTAGTTACGTAATAAGCATACAAAAAGCTAGTAGAAGCACTACTTAACCTTCAAAAAGGAAAATTCGTTGTAGGACAGTGTTATTATTAAAACAGCGGTTCGTATTTTCGTCTAGTTGTAAAAAAGTCTTCAGAATCATTGAAAGTATCAGTAGTAATTTTAAAACTTTCGACCTGGAAAGGAAGATTCTCGTAAAGAAAGACTGCAATTTAGTGTTAAAGCAGTGGCGGCTCTACCTTTGGGGCTAGTGGGGCTCAGCCCCACCACTTATTGATGAGCCTATATTAGTGCAAATGTAATAAAATATCGTTAAAGATTTCAATACAGTTTTCATAATTTCATTTCATTTCAAAATATAATGTAGCATTTTTTTCGCCCATGCTGTAGGTTACTTTCACATAATCTTCTTGCCACGCACTGTAGAACAATTTGTTTTTCTCTTCGACTCGCTTCGTTGTGCCTGCACCGAGTAAAAGCGAAGAGTAAAATTCAAACTTATTTTCTCTTTGACAATTTTCCACCTTTACTATGAGGAAAGGGCTACATTAATCTAGCCCCGATTAAGAGAATTTCGATTTGAATGTGTACGTGAATTCTATGCTGAAGCGGCGGGAGTGTGCGTGTTTGAAGTAACATGTATATACTTAGCGGACGGGCTATTCATATGGAGCCCGTTCAGTACTTCGACAACGTTTAGTCTTGGCATGGTCTGGATAATATTTTTGAGCAGGCATGAGCAACATTATTTTACGGCGGGCCGCAGGGGATGAAGGTGATGACTGTTAATGCAATAGTAGTCTCATCAGTGTAGTGCATGGTATTAAAACTTAGTGTGCCTTGGTAGTGTTTAGTATTTTTTTAAAGTTTTGTAGTGCTTTTTAACAAGATTTTCCTTGCATGTGTTAAAACTTGCTAGAAGTTTGAAATTTTTTTCAGTATTATCAAAATATGGATTCGGTAGAAAATATAATTAATATTAATATTACGCTATTGGAACGAAATGTTTTAAAATATGTCTTCCATTGTTCAGCTTTACAGTCTTTTTGAAGATAATAACCTTTGTTCGTTTTCGCTTGCAGTACTCTCTGTTTGTAATAAATTCATTAAAGAAATACCCAAAATGAATGAAAGGGTGATTGATTTGTTTGCTCAACAAAAAAATCGACGTGCTGACTATTTATACAAATAAAACGTCTAGATAAAAGAAATTGCTTTTGTTGTTGATGTTGATTGAAGAACTATATACAGTGTAAAACTGTTTTTGCTGAATTTATTTATTGATGGTTTTTGCTCTTGTTATTGTTGCTTTTGTTGAATTTATTTATTACTAGTTTTTTCGATTGATATCGTTGTTTTTGTTGCATTTATTTTAGTAGAGTAATTATTTATTTTGAAAAGTGCGACAGGCCTAAAAGTTGTTTCGTTACAGGAATTCAAATGTTTTTAAACAATTTTTTTTGTTCAGAGTGCACTGAACTTTTATTAAAGCTTTAAATGTTATTCAAAATACGATAATAGGAATATATCTTTGATTGCCAGCGAATCTACTTTTGGGGAAACTGATCATTTAAAATCGCTTAGCGCTCCACATGTGGTACCTCTTGGATGGAGTGGAAACTCATATAAGAACTTATATTGGTGATAGAAAAATTCGTAGCAGTAGCCCCACCATACTTAACTCCCACGAGCCGCCACTGTGTTAAAGAGCCAGTTAATGAAAGAGACACCAAAACTTAGATAATCAAAAAGAAAAACGATGCAGACGATTTCCTAATCGAATCTTTAAAATTTTCTTAACGTTTCATAAGTATTTTGTAAAATATTACTCAATATCAGTGCATAAAACAAAAAGAAGTCTAGGTGCGACCGTTAAGGTCCACACGACTAACTTCCCAGTGGGATAAATAAAGATAAAATGATTTGTTTTTATTATAAATAATTATTATTATCATTATAAAAAAATAGAAGAAATCAAAAAGCTGTCATAACAGCAATCATCCTATCCACATCAGCTTCAATTGAATAGGATTTAAAATTTTGTATAAACTCAACATAACATATGTGTTAGAATATAAAATAACAATATTGTTTCATAAATACTATTTATATGTGCCTATAAAACTAAAAAAAACATCACTTCATCAAAACTAATTTTTACTATTAACAACTTCTACTTACAACGAGGCTCTACTTCATTGTTTATTTTTCAAATATTATATGTATTGCTTTCGAATCTTTTTTTAAACATAATATTTTTCTATTAATTGCGTATTAATAAACTAACCTTAAATTGCAAAAAGGTTGTTGATTTTTCATGTCGAACAATATCATCACATTCAATTTCTTCGAACTATCATTAGTTTACATTATTGCAAGCACGTTCCATTATCATCAACGACATTTTTTTGTTATAAAGAATATTCAATCATTATTTGCAATTATTATTCACTCAGTTTCAAGTGACGTAATTACGCGTTCCACGTCGATATCATCTTTGGTTCTTGAGATAAACGAGACGAAAAATAATTACGAACGAACATATGCACATACATATGTGCATACACACACAGAAATCTCTCTAAAACGATGCATTTGGATTCTAGAGACCTTAAACCGTGGAGATTTGTCAAAATTTGGGATTCGCAAAGTCGGCCTCATTATGTTACATAAACTTCCCACTGGGAACTGCGAAGTTTAAAATGAGAAGTAGCCCAAAGTTGCTAGATGCAGCGATCAAGTGTACTATTGACGACGAGCTTTATTTCATTTTCAAGTTAATACTGATATAATTTAGAATTTAAATTATCCGATAAAAATAAACCGTTTATGCTTTTCGCCCGCAAGGCACGGAAAGCAGACACACTTTTCTTCGAAAATTACAATCAACTCGTTACAAGCATACAATCTCGTCAAAAATACAATCAATTTAAGCTAAGAACGTATCAACATAACCTACAAATCATAAAACAAAACAACAATGCGTACTTTTTCATCATCAAATATATTTAGAAACAATACAAACTTCACCTTGACATCATTTTATCGGTTAAAAATAAACAGCAAGTTCAGTGAAACTTTCGTGAACACGTGCAATTTTTTTTTATAGAATCATACAAATTTATCCTCGAAACAATTGAATGCACTGCGCAACTCAGCTGAGAATAACCAAAATATTTTTAAATGAAATCAGGAAGTCTTTATTCATCAAACGTTTCGAAAATATAATTTTGTTGTGGGAAAACTCAGTCAAAAGTTTTTTATAAGTTATGCTTGTTCAGGCAGTTTTCAGGCGCAATTTATTTTTAAATCTAATAATATGCGATGCATGTGTGTACTGCTTACCTATATTTCCGCAGGATTCATTTTTATCTATTATAATATGAACCTTTTTATGTTAATATTTCTTCAACAACTAGAAATCTTCCACTTATCTGTGCTCAGAATGCATGTCGTTTCTGCACAAAACTCACATCATTACTCCGACATTAATAAACGATATCCAACTTTTATTTTAGAAATTATTTTAGGTCTCAACAAAGACTGGGAAGTTCTAAATATATAACAAATTCATATTTGCGTGTCCATTGTGCCTCAAAGAAATTGAGACGCAGTTCACTTTATGAGTTCGTTGCGCATTTGGAGACTTCATCCACGAGACCTCATCTATTGAGGCTCGGTGTTGCCGTTCAAAGCTGATCCTGAGCAATGTTTACGCTAAAAATGAATTACTATTTTAGCCGAGGTGGATTTTTGCGCTTATTGCACCAATCCGGAAACGTTTTGTTGAGCAAAGGTATTTTTCGACTGGCTGAATAGAATAGATGAAAATAACCAGGAGCGTTTTGTTGAATTTTTAGATGTCCAAAAAGTGCAACAGCATGTGGAGGAGATTGGACAAAGTATTAAGTCGGCAACCGATACTTTGGACCTATTCGACGCATTATCGAAGAATGATAAAGTGTTGAGCGGTGACCTTGTGATGGATAGTTTGAAGACGCTGTTCGTGCTACAGAAAAGTGGAAAGTATGTTATTTTGCATACTAAGAAAAATTGGAATCGCACTTAAAAGATTTTCAGTATGTAACATTAAATTCAAATCAGATCGCATGAAGCATACACCAGCATACACTTAGCTACATACATTACATTAGTTGAAGACATTAGGTTATTAAAATATTTCTGAACAGTTGTTCTTACGAAAGAAAGGGTATTATTCAGCTCAGCTTTATTATTCCTATCTTAATGTTAGATCAAAAAAGTTGAGACTTTAAAAATGTCTATAGAGTAATTCGTAAAAACTTTATTAACTCTTGCATTTCACTGGCATGGGCAAAAGGTCAAATAAGTTTTAATCAAAATCACCCAAATTAAACATAATCACGATTACATCTCAAAATGAAAAAAACGCCGACAGTAAAAAAGTTGAATATCTACTGCCATTACTTTTCCTGCGCTTTTAGTAGATCTACATAGAAATTTCGATCCTACTGTTTATCTGCATCTCTCTGGCTTCACAATTTTAAGTAGAATTTGTCAACAATTTGATTCCGTCTCCTTTTCGGATTTACACTGAGCTCAGATGTATCAGTTATTCTGCATCGCCTTTATGGCATTCCTAAGGAAGCTATGTGACTCACGTTCCTCGAATAACTTCAACTCTCAGAAATTGATAACCTGCTTAACATCGATATAAATTAATACTAATGAAGGTAGAATCATTAAAATTCGTTTCATTCCATGACTGCAGTAAGGATAAATTTGTAAGTGACACTACTTCGATCAAAAAGTTGCAGGTTTTCAGCTCCCAACTACAGATTTTCTATACTTGGACAGTCCCATTCAGATTAGACGGAAAGTTTGCAATGAGTCTTACCAACCAATTTTAATAATGAACTGAAATTAGAAGAATCTCCCACAAAAAATAGTGCCAGTTGTTTTGAATACATGAAACACATATAAATATTATGTTATATTATATGTTCTGAGGTAAACGTTTGTTTTGTATGGTATGCTATCGGCAAAATAAATAACATTTTAAGTAGAGTGTATTTCTGAAAACCTTGCCTACTCTTCAATATATGTCCCAAGTCTTTCTTATCAGACAGAATCAAGTTAGAACAGCGTATTATAATCACTTATATTGATTTTTAATTATATAAAAATTCATGAGTTGTGGCAAACACTTAAGTTGAATACGCGACTTTTTTTCATTTTTTTCCAGCTCATCATTGCAGACATTTCAAATCACTAGTCATCCACAATTCGAGAAACTCTGCCGTAACTTGCGCACAGCGTCACGATTTCTAGAAACAAATGATATCATTCAAGCGCTTAAAGTCCTTTCATTCTTGGGAATTCCATCAAATAGCAACATAATGCACATCCTTTTGAATTTGCTACGCCAAAAAATCAACGACATCTCTTTAGGACACATTATGTTTCTGGAATTCCTGCTGAAAAAACAGCAACCAACGCCACTAGTCGAGGCGTTACAAATAGCTCTTCCAATGCTCTTTCAAATTCAACTTAGCGAGCAGTTGGATCATGAGAACATTCCGGAACTCGTGGAGCTTTTAACATACGCTGTGAATAATAAAGTGTCCGATAAATGTACAATGAATATTGTTAGTGCATTAACTTTGCATGGTGTGAACCTGAAAGTTGAAGAAGCAGTAACGATTATATGGTCGTTGTGTGAAATGTCCAATTATAAGGCGTCGTACAACAGACTTTTGCATAATTGCTTTGAAATTGTGAAGGAGAATATAATGAAAATTTCGTTTGAAAAGATCGACAATGTCATACACAAATGCGTGAATAAATTTGTATTTAACTATGAAGCGTTCTACGATGAAGATCTTCTCAATGCTGCAGCTAAATATTCAATTCACAATGATGTTGGCTTCATAAATGCCGCGTATATTTTGAAAAAGTTTAATAGGATCGTAAGTAAATAACTATAAAATTGATACCGTTGTAAATATTTTTTACCTGAAAATCTGCTTATGATTTATTGAATAAGTTTTAGCTGTGAACTAGATCAGGTATAATAATAATAAATAGACCACATTTCATCAATATTTACGCGGAACGGTAAATGAAACTATTTTCTTTGTCAGAGAAAAGACTCTTATCACGGATTTTCAAATTTCATTGTTTATTATTTGCGATATATAGAGCTTGGATTTACAATAAGTTCGTTTCTCTCATAAAATCAAATGCATGCGATTCATTTCACCTCAAAATCAAAGACTTAATGTGAAAAATAATCTTTCCTGTTTAAACATATGTTTTCTATTTCAGAATTTCGTAAATATAGCACTTCTTGAATATGTATCACAAAAACTGCTCGAGGATCCCGACCAAATCATACATGCAAGACCACTAACATTTTTCAATGCCGTCACTGCGTTCTCTACAGCAAACTATACGCCAAACCAATGGGAATCTATTAAGCAATATTTATTGAAAAATCCTATAATCGATTCGCGTAAACCCGAGCTACCTTGGATGAAATTCAACCTAGAGCTCTTATCGATTGGCTGTTATAATAAACGTTTGATTGAGAAAGTGTTTAATGACGAATTCCTGGATCAACATTTAGCACGCGAACAAAATTTGCTTGATTATTTACAAATGCTGTTGCTGTACCATTGCACTCAAACAATATACCAGCAATACGATGGCAAATTACCATCCAAACGGTTTCTCGACAAAGCGATGGAGCTGAATTTCGAGAAATCGCAATTCCCATTGAAAGTGGGTTTGGCCCGAATATTCGGAGGTGATGAATACGTGGGAACAAAAATCATGACACAACTCGGCCAATTGGTAGATCATATAGTTATTTTTGATAAGGAGCAACGGCCGGTGGCTGTGAATGAACAAACAACATTATCTAGGATTGAGGAATATGAAGCAAATGACCAAAAAGTGTAAGTATTTTGTAGAAATAATCCGCTCATATTTAGTCTTAAGTTTCAATTGAATGGGTATTGTGATTCCACAGTTAGGTTGGTTTACGTACATACGATAGTAAGCTTTAATAGACACTCAAAAGTCATCGAACATTTTAAGAGATCTTACAAAATATCCTATAAAACACATGAATGTTCCCCTAATTACGCGTTAATGCCACTGAAACAAATCAGCACTTCATTGGTGCTCTCCACTGCCCGTGGTGACCTACTCATGGAATTGTAGGACGACTATTTCTTTTTATTTTCCATTTAATAGTAGCACGTTTATCTACTCGCCTTGTGAAAAATTATGTCGTTAAGAAAAATCTATCACTAGTTAGGCTAATTTTCAGCTACACTTGCAAGCTAATATATTAACTTCCCAGTATATGGGAAGTTCTTGTAATCGCCTCGAAAATCGAAATTGAAATTTTCAACTTTTCTTTACGTTTTGAGGTCTATAGAGTATATATAAAGTGTTTTTAGAAAGAAGTATGTATGTGTGTGTGTGTGTGTGTGTGTACGTACGTATGTGCGTTCGCGGGCAGTTTTTCTACGAGCATAACTCACGTAAACAAAGTCGTATCGACTTCGTTAAAGTGTCAATCGAAGTATCTTTGCAATTTTAAGAGCTGATTAGTTTTTTGGAAACTTCGGTCAGGGGGGTTTGCTGTTTTCACCCCTTGAAGGTCAACCCTGTCATGCGCTATATCTCGCGAACCAAACATACGATTTGCTTCATCAAGGTGTCAATCTACGCGTATTAATGTTCTCGTTATTCTATCAAATTTTGAAAAAAATCGTTGCACCCGTTTTTAATTTTTTTAAAAAAAGTGCAAAAAATGGGAGTTTTTTTCAAAAACATCAAATTTTTAACTTTATTTTCAAGTCGCAATAATCAATATTTATAAAATTTATATATTGCAAACAGTTGTTGTGAAAAAACCACCAAAATTTTTTTTATGATTACAAAAAAAAAATTGAAAATAAAAAATCATTAAAAGTCATCATGTCCTTTATGGTCATTTATTTCAATCATTATATCTCGAGAACCAAATATAATCTTTGCATCATTAAGAAGTCAATCAATGCGTATTAACATTTTAATGATGTTTCTAAGTTTACAAAAAAATCTTTAATGCCATTTTTTTAATTTAATAAAAAAGTTATTGAAAATTAGTGTTTTTTTCATAAAAAAATTAATTAATAATTAATAAAATTAACATTGTGATCATCATCATCAATGGCGCACTAGCCCAAATCGAGCCTTGGCCTCCCGAAGACACTGCCTCCAACTGTCTCGGTCCAGCGACCGCGTCCTCCAATTAGCGAATCCCAGCAAGGATTCGCTGTCGTTGTCAACTGCATCCTCCCATCGTTTGCGTGGTTTTCCTGGTGGGCGGCTTCCTGTTGCTTGGCCTTTCATGGAGCGCTTGGGAATTCGCCTGTCATCCATACGCTCCACATGGCCAGCCCACTGAAGTCGTAGCAGTTTCGTCAGAATCGATACCGGTGGCTCGTCATAAAGAGCGTACAACTCATGGTTGTACCGGATTCGCCAGTCCGGTCCGTCCTTCACGGGCCCCAGAATACGTCTCAAAATGCGGCGTTCGAAGACGTCAATCCTTTTTTCTGAGGCTTGAGCCAAAGTCCATGTTTCACATCCGTAAATCAATACAGGACGGATGATCGTTTTATAGACGCGCAGCTTATTTTTTCGGTGCACTTTGTTACTTTTAATCACCGAGAGGACTGAAAAATATATTTTATTGGCTAGACCAATTCGCCGTTCAATTTCGTCCTTTTCATTCCCGTCTTTGGCGAGGTTGACACCAAGATAAATAAAGGAGTTAACGCTTTCCCCACTGTAGTTAGTTAGCGTCATGTTTTGTCTATTTGATGTCTTTTTCCTTGACTGGGTCATATATTTGGTTTTGTTCACATTGACCCTTAGGCCGACTTGCCTAGCCGCTGACTCCAGCTCAGTAAACGCTTCTTTGGCACGAGATAGAGATCGGGCCATGACGTTGATGTTATCGGCGTACGCTACTATTTGAGTAGACTTAAAGAGTAGCGTTCTCGCATTGTCTACTTTAATCTTCCTGATGACATACTCTAGGGCCAAATTGAAGAGTATGGGGGCGAGGCCATCACCCTGTTTAAGACCTGAGCTGGTGTCGAAGCTTTGAGTCAGATCGCCTTGACATCTGACTTTAGATCGTGTGTCGGTCATCGTTAGTCTGGTCATTCGTATTAGTTTGATAGGTATCCCAAAATCAAGCATTATTTTATATAGTATATTTTAACATTGTGATAATGAATGTTTATAAAATTTATAAACTTTTATCAATTTCTGTAGAGACTAGCAAAATATTAACTCATGATTTCAAAACAAATTGAATTAAAAATAAAAAAAAATCATTCAAAGTCACCATGTAAAAAGGGTTGATACGAATTTTTATACCTTAAATCTCTTATTCTAAAGACATTGTTGTAAAGTCAATCAAAGTTTATTATTATTTGCATAATTTGCGGAGATTTTCAATAGTCTTCACAGAACCGTGTTTTAACTTTAATAAAAAAAACTGCATAAATTTTGAAAACCAATACAAATCAAATCAAATTTGCAATTGTGGTAATCAACGTTTTGAATGGTAAAATGTTTTGTAGTCAACACTTTTTGAGATCATATGCTTTGAAAAGCTTTCGTCAAATAAAAAATTGTAGTTTTTAGGAGTCTTGTTCTTTAGTATTCGTATTCTCTTTACATGCAATTGAACCTAGTTTTGAATGCATAAGCAATGTTTCTCAAAATCAACAGAAAATAAGAAATAATTATTAGTTTCATTGATGTAAAATCGTGAAAAAATACAAATTCAGTGATTATGCCGAAGTGCTAGCAGTTTTGACCGCAACTATTCAAAATGGCCACCACGCGACAAAATCTCTTCAGTTGTCGTAATAAAAAAACTGCATTCATTTTTGCTAGCGCTGTTTTGTCCTTCAAGCATCGATATGAAAATAACAAATAACGTAGAAAAGGCTTTTTAACCTGTCCCCCCTCCGATTGCTCCACGTGAATATTAAATCAAACCAATCCACGACAATCTTCACGTAATCAATTGACGCTCGCGTAGATGTTACGATTAATATTAAATCATTCCAATAACTTTTATGAGAAGTACATTTTTATTATTAAAAGTAGTATTATTTCCATAATTATTGTGTTTAATATTTTTAATATTTATGTAAATATTACTGGGAAGTTGTACGTGTGGACCTCAAGGGTCGCACCTCACGGCTTGTTTTATATTGCATTCGCAAGGATATTATACCAATATTTCTCTACATTTTAAACATAGCGTCGTAGCTTTAGTAAAATGCAGTTCACGGGACTGTGGATCAATTTTTACTGGAATCCACCAGAAAACCGACAAACAATAGTCGATCAGGTTCACCCATTCTTCCATATTTAGGTAAATTATAGAAATAGCACTCTAATCGGATCTATTTTTTTTACAAAGCTCTGTAATGTTTGAACCTCGTCTATTCTTCGGCCTTACTTTCGAAAATGTGTTAAGCGAAGTCACAGCATTGAATTATTGTCTTATTAGGCATTCCATTTTCAAAGAGCCCATCAACGCACTTCTCGGCGTCCTCCCAGCACGATGTAAGTTTCAGCAAGAATCCTAGTTCGTATTTTTATGTATGAATGAATGATGAAATCTTTTGACTGTTGCAGTAGTACTACTGATCTATGTCGAAAAATGTTCAGTATCGAAATTATATCACTAATTCAATATTTCGTATTTTCAGTGTCGCTGTCCTGGCCTGCCCTAAATCACACTATGTGCTGAACCAACCACGACTCAAAGGAGTTTTCAATTTGCGCGTCAAAACCTTACTATCACAAGGATTGTCGGTCGTGGCGATTAACCTGCAACAATGGTCCAGCCTCCCAGAACACGAAAGACTGCCATACTTGGAACGAGAGATAACGTTCATCGGCAACACCTGAACAGTAGCGATGGTCCTTTGCGTACTAAAATTTGTAGTGTACTTAATGAAATAAAAATTCCAAAGCATTCAATGCCAAGAAAAAAGCCTTTATTTAGTTCGCAAAAAATTACAGATAAATAGTCCCGCAAAAATTTTCCATATTAATAAATGCTTCCCGAAATCCTATCAGCGGTCGAATTTTTGCTTCAACAATTATAAAGCTTAGTCAAAACTTCCTTTAATTCCCACCACGAAGACGAAGAACTAAGTGAAGGGTCGATTCCTTCTGGATGTTATAATCGGACAAAGTACGTCCGTCCTCCAGTTGTTTTCCTGCGAAAATCAGACGTTGTTGGTCTGGGGGGATTCCTTCCTTATCTTGAATTTTAGCTTTTACATTTTCAATGGTGTCGGACGGCTCGACTTCCAACGTGATGGTCTTGCCAGTCAGCGTCTTCACGAAGATCTGCATACCGCCCCGCAGACGGAGGACCAAGTGGAGGGTCGACTCCTTCTGGATGTTGTAGTCGGACAGAGTGCGTCCGTCCTCCAATTGCTTGCCAGCGAAGATCAAACGCTGCTGGTCTGGGGGAATGCCCTCCTTGTCCTGGATCTTGGCCTTGACGTTCTCAATCGTGTCGGACGGCTCGACCTCCAACGTGATGGTCTTGCCAGTCAGCGTCTTCACGAAGATCTGCATACCGCCCCGCAGACGGAGGACCAAGTGGAGGGTCGACTCCTTCTGGATGTTGTAGTCGGACAGGGTGCGTCCGTCCTCCAATTGCTTGCCAGCGAAGATCAAACGCTGCTGGTCTGGGGGAATGCCCTCCTTGTCCTGGATCTTGGCCTTGACGTTCTCAATCGTGTCGGACGGCTCGACCTCCAACGTGATGGTCTTGCCAGTCAGCGTCTTCACGAAGATCTGCATACCGCCCCGCAGACGGAGGACCAAGTGGAGGGTCGACTCCTTCTGGATGTTGTAGTCGGACAGGGTGCGTCCGTCCTCCAATTGCTTGCCAGCGAAGATCAAACGCTGCTGGTCTGGGGGAATGCCCTCCTTGTCCTGGATCTTGGCCTTGACGTTCTCAATCGTGTCGGACGGCTCGACCTCCAACGTGATGGTCTTGCCAGTCAGCGTCTTCACGAAGATCTGCATACCGCCCCGCAGACGGAGGACCAAGTGGAGGGTCGACTCCTTCTGGATGTTGTAGTCGGACAGAGTGCGTCCGTCCTCCAATTGCTTGCCAGCGAAGATCAAACGCTGCTGGTCTGGGGGAATGCCCTCCTTGTCCTGGATCTTGGCCTTGACGTTCTCAATCGTGTCGGACGGCTCGACCTCCAACGTGATGGTCTTGCCAGTCAGCGTCTTCACGAAGATCTGCATACCGCCCCGCAGACGGAGGACCAAGTGGAGGGTCGACTCCTTCTGGATGTTGTAGTCGGACAGGGTGCGTCCGTCCTCCAATTGCTTGCCAGCGAAGATCAAACGCTGCTGGTCTGGGGGAATGCCCTCCTTGTCCTGGATCTTGGCCTTGACGTTCTCAATCGTGTCGGACGGCTCGACCTCCAACGTGATGGTCTTGCCAGTCAGCGTCTTCACGAAGATCTGCATACCGCCCCGCAGACGGAGGACCAAGTGGAGGGTCGACTCCTTCTGGATGTTGTAGTCGGACAGAGTGCGTCCGTCCTCCAATTGCTTGCCAGCGAAGATCAAACGCTGCTGGTCTGGGGGAATGCCCTCCTTGTCCTGGATCTTGGCCTTGACGTTCTCAATCGTGTCGGACGGCTCGACCTCCAACGTGATGGTCTTGCCAGTCAGCGTCTTCACGAAGATCTGCATACCGCCCCGCAGACGGAGGACCAAGTGGAGGGTCGACTCCTTCTGGATGTTGTAGTCGGACAGAGTGCGTCCGTCCTCCAATTGCTTGCCAGCGAAGATCAAACGCTGCTGGTCTGGGGGAATGCCCTCCTTGTCCTGGATCTTGGCCTTGACGTTCTCAATCGTGTCGGACGGCTCGACCTCCAACGTGATGGTCTTGCCAGTCAGCGTCTTCACGAAGATCTGCATACCGCCCCGCAGACGGAGGACCAAGTGGAGGGTCGACTCCTTCTGGATGTTGTAGTCGGACAGGGTGCGTCCGTCCTCCAATTGCTTGCCAGCGAAGATCAAACGCTGCTGGTCTGGGGGAATGCCCTCCTTGTCCTGGATCTTGGCCTTGACGTTCTCAATCGTGTCGGACGGCTCGACCTCCAACGTGATGGTCTTGCCAGTCAGCGTCTTCACGAAGATCTGCATACCGCCCCGCAGACGGAGAACCAAGTGGAGGGTCGACTCCTTCTGGATGTTGTAGTCGGACAGAGTGCGTCCGTCCTCCAATTGCTTGCCAGCGAAGATCAAACGCTGCTGGTCTGGGGGAATGCCCTCCTTGTCCTGGATCTTGGCCTTGACGTTCTCAATCGTGTCGGACGGCTCGACCTCCAACGTGATGGTCTTGCCAGTCAGCGTCTTCACGAAGATCTGCATACCGCCCCGCAGACGGAGGACCAAGTGGAGGGTCGACTCCTTCTGGATGTTGTAGTCGGACAGGGTGCGTCCGTCCTCCAATTGCTTGCCAGCGAAGATCAAACGCTGCTGGTCTGGGGGAATGCCCTCCTTGTCCTGGATCTTGGCCTTGACGTTCTCAATCGTGTCGGACGGCTCGACCTCCAACGTGATGGTCTTGCCAGTCAGCGTCTTCACGAAGATCTGCATACCGCCCCGCAGACGGAGGACCAAGTGGAGGGTCGACTCCTTCTGGATGTTGTAGTCGGACAGAGTGCGTCCGTCCTCCAATTGCTTGCCAGCGAAGATCAAACGCTGCTGGTCTGGGGGAATGCCCTCCTTGTCCTGGATCTTGGCCTTGACGTTCTCAATCGTGTCGGACGGCTCGACCTCCAACGTGATGGTCTTGCCAGTCAGTGTTTTCACAAAGATTTGCATTCTTTAAAGAAAAAACGTCATTAAATCAAATGCATTGATTTTGGAAAATAATAAAATGAGGGAATAAAATTGCGAATGAAAAGTCTGAGGTTCATATGTATATAGAAGAGTATCACGAATGCAAAAATAAATTAAATTCTTTCATTTTCAGTGAGGTTAGCGCAAGTCATGGAGAATTTTTGTGGATCAATCCGTTGGTTGTATGGAAGGATTAAACCAAGTTTGCTCAACTCGAAACTGCGTTGTTTCGTTAATAGATTTCCTATATATGAGCTAATGGAAAGGATAATCCGCAAAATGAGAAGCAAGTAGGACAATTGATGTCTAATACAATCCCCAGCTGCCACCAATATTCCTCCAAGACAGTTATGCAGAAAATTGGGAACGCTGTGTCTTCGCATCATCAATATCCGGTCAAAAAATAAGGGAATGACTCTTAACTCAATGTGGAACGGCTTCTACCGTTTAGGAGGAAGAAAAGATGCAGAGAACTCATGGACACAGTATTTTTCTGTCGGGTTCAATATTTGGCCAAGTGCAACAATTATTGTGAAAGCTTTCAAACTGCACGAAGAATGCTTGCCTAGAAAACTCTTGGTGTTGCGAGAAAAAAGACGGAAATCAATTTCGCAACACCAACAACTGTCATTAAATTTATTTCCAAACGCTATTAACTCAACCAACATGGCGCCGTCGGTCCACTTTCCATCGCACCTGCGCGCTTTGTCATCGATTTTCGCAGACGACGCCATTTTACAATTAATGAAAATTCGATGGAAACAAAGAAAAATTCCAATAACATTCATCCTACATGCGAACAGAGTAAATTTGTGACACGAATACGAAATATGAAGATTGCTTGGGTTTCGTAGGTGAATAATGATTTTTCTCACCCCTATCCAAATTTGAAATTTTTCCTCGTATTTCCTTCTTCAAGAGACAATTGTTAGTTCGGACGGCGCTGAAGACTCTTCGAAAGGGGACTAATCAATTTGGCAATAGAATATGTTTGTTGGAATTGATTTGCCAACAAAAATTGAGGACACGAAGGAAATTTTCCAGACAAAGAGTTTCGAATGTAAACGCAATTCGTTCAAACATACCTGGCTTGCTGTGATCAATTTAAACGATCGAGTAAAGCTCTATTCGAAGTATTTCTCTTGTACTTTCTAAAAACTTCGGAACCTAACTATTAATTATTTTTTCACTATCGCCTTCTACGTACGAGAACAAATTCAACAACGCTGCTATCACTCGGAAAATTCTCGACAATTGAAAGTTGGAATCGAACAAATCGGCAGCTGACCTAAAAATTTAATGAAAGCGTTCAATGGTAGAATGTGTGGAGACTTTGTAAAATGGTAGCTCCAAAAATTGGTAGTTAAGCCTAGTACACAGTTCGATTCAGAACAGAAAATTCTGCATGTCTCCACATTTAGTAAATAATTTGCTGCTGGAAATTTGACAATGGAGACTAGTGGAACAAGTGGAGATTAAGAAAGTCAAAGTCATTTACACTTTTGAATCTTCAAATTGCCGGCTGCTGTTGATGATGGCGACAACTTCAATGACAGTTTCAATGACAGCTATTGCCAAACGTCAACTTTCTGCATCAAAAGAAATGTCGAAACAATTAAAATTCAAGTCTGAAAAGTGTGGAGAGTACTTGGTGTTGCAGTGCTGCCATCTACCGAGTTCATTGATTCTGCGCAGAAAACTGTGTACTGCTTCTGCAGAATTGAGTCTGAAATTCTGTGCGGAATTTCTGCAACTGCAGAATTTTCATACAAATTTCTGCGTCGAACCGAACTGTGTACTAAGCTTTAAACAAAACACGAAAATAAATGTTAAACAATCGTAATCATACTCAAAATAGTATAAAAAAAACTTATTGAAACAAGTGGAATAAGAATAATAGTATTCGTACAATTTTCATTGTTCACTATAAATATTAATTGTTTAAAATTACCCTGCAGAATAATTCAATTTTGTTACATTTTTCCATTATTCACGCTCGAAGCTTGGTTTTTTTCACGTTTAAATAATTTCCGCTTAATACCAATTGCATCCACCAAATGTACAATTCTCAATATAATTCAGGGCAATTGGTGACTAAACTTACCAAATGCACTGTTTTCTATTGGAAACTGGACATCTGGTGAATTTCATTTAAAAATTATAACAATCAATGTTTTTAATGTCAATCATATAATAATCTGTGTCAGTCAAATAATTTGCTTGAAAAAAATTAGTAAACTGTTTGCCAATTTACGTAAAAATCAATAAAATATTAATAATAGTAAAGAATAAGGCGAATTAACAAAAAAAGGGTGAAAATTTTAATAAAACAATAAATTTAAAAAATATATAATTACAAAAAAAATGGATCAATTTCCAATATTTGAACTGTTTTGCGTGTGACGCAATACATCCGAGAAATGAATACGCGCCATGTATTTGCAGCTCGGAAAATTCAGTGTGTGTGGTAGTAGTAACGTTTGGCAAAACTAATTGTTCTTCTTTTCTGTGTTGCTCTGGCAGACGAATTAGCGATGGAAAGGGGAAATATATGAAGTTCCGTGTGACAAAGTTGCTAATTTAAGTAAGGGCAAGAATTGTCACCTGTGAAAAATTCACACCTATGGACGTACGCACAAATGCACATACAAGTCGATCCGAATAACGAATGATTATTGTAAATAATAATTAAATACCCTCAATAATAGTTGTGGATTCCGAAGCCGAAATGAAGAACGAGGTTGAGGACGAAGTGGAGGACAAGAAGGATGACGAGGACGAAGAGAACGAGGTTGCCGAGGCTTTGGTAGAGGATGACCAGGTGGTTGAGACGTCTTCCTCTACCAAATCTTTTATGGTTGGATAAAAAATTGATAAAAATAATAAAAGTTATTATATTAATTTAGAATAATAATGATTAATAATAGTAATTATTAATAATAGTAATTAATAATAAAAGAAAATTATAGCATTTTATTCACCCCACTGGGAAGTTAGTCGTATGGGCCTCAAGGGTCGCACTTAGACCACATTTTTCTTTCTTATGTTATGAACGAAGCGAAAGCCTTGGTTGCTAGTCCGACCATTTCCGTTTCTAGGAACAAAGACTACTGGGTCTTCTTCTTGTCTCGGTATCGTCATGAGTAAACAGCAATAAAAAAGGGACCAGTACTGTTAACACATCTGCATGAGTGGTGACCATCTGTGCGAACAGAAAAAGGTCGAGTAGAGAAAGCAATTAGTAGAAACTAGGATACTAGCCTTGGATTGCATGCATTTATTAAATAGAAATGCGAGTCACGGGAATGTGTGAAAGTAGCATGGATATAAGGTATGAGATAAGGGATGGTTGCTGGTTCCCGATCATAAAAGATGATCGCGGCACATTAGTCTTGTCGATACAGAAGGCGAGACAAGAAGTCGAGCCGTCGATGCCGTGGCGAATTGGAAAAAGTTCATAATATTAATTACTATTATTAATAATCACTATTATTTACAATTATTTATCTAGATTATTATAATTACTTTCATTGTTTTTATTTGTTTATTATCTAACCATAAAAGCTTTGGTAGAGGAAGACGCCTCCCCCACCTGGTCGTCCCCTACCAAAGCCTCGAATTATCCACAACCAATGGAGGGTTTTTAATTATTATTAACCGTTATTAAGAATGTTTGATCGTTACTGAATAGTTATAATTGTGTTTATATTTACAATATCAAATTACAACTAATAACATTTGATTGTTATTAACAATATTAAGTTATTTATAACAATATCCAATTATTATCTGCATTAGCGTTACACATCCCAAACCTCATAATATAAGTTTGGAGTTCTATAAATTAATCTTGATTTGTTTTTCATTAACATTTTTTACAACGTTGATCAAAATTTTGCTAAAACACACGATAATAATAATACTATGAAGGTATTTGGGATCTGCACGAATTAATAGTGCGTTTCAACTGTTTCAAAATAAGCAATTTTTAGTTGTATTTTCAGTTTTTCATCCTAAATAAAAAACGGCTTAACCGATTTTACTGAAAAGTCAGTTTTAAGTTACGTAAATACGCGTCGAATGAAACCAGTCCCACGGCAATACGATCTTTGGTTCTCGAGATAATCGAGACGAAAAATAATTCCGAACGCACATACGTACACACACACACGGACATCTCTCTAAAAACGATGGATTTGGATTCTAGAGACATTAAAACGTGGAGATATGTCAAAATTTGGGATTCGCAAAATCGACCCCATTACAATAACTTCCAATGGGGGACTGGGAAGTTAATAAAATTTTGAAAATAAATCCGAAAGAATAGTTCTTTTTGCAGTGATTTTATTAAATTAGAAACAGGGGGCATTAAAATTATTGAAAACTCGAGCAAATCATACAAATGATGTAACACTTTGATTGATAACCTTAACGTTTTCAATATAACGTTCAAAACCGTTGATTCGACTTTGGGCTCGAACTAAAAAAAAATAAACACACATTTATATATTTCTTTCCAAGATTACTTACTTTACAAATACTCCAGAGAAAGAAAATTTCAATTTTGATTTTTGGACTAAATAGTTAAACTTGCTCATTTTGGAAGTGAAGTGGAAAAACATTGCACGACTAGTTTATCAAAGCTTTTATTATTTATTATTTTTTAATATTTCTCACCGCCGAATGCAGTTTCTTATCATCCATTCTCACTATTGCGTTTAATTTACCAATATTCACTTTCAGTCCAATGACACTCGTACATATCATCTCTTGCCATCATTGTCATAAATATTGATTGTACTATCATTCAAATTAAAACAATACAAAAGACGATTGTAAGTCCGATTGCTGAAACCAATGACCAAACCCCCAACTACAAGAGGTTTACCCACAGAACTCCATACTTCGATAATTGGACATTAACATGCAAAACAAATGCCCGATTATCACGTCCAAAATGTTTTCAAAATTTAGTTAGTTCCTCACTTCCACTGTAGTCGATATTGTTTAGTAATCAATGTATGGTATTCAAGCAAAAATTTAGATATGTGAATGACTATTATTTAGTTGAAAATGAAAGAATTAAGAGCTTATGTAAAACGAAACGATGAGAACATGGAGAGAAAATCAGATAGACCAATCTTATCATCCCTCCATATGTCAAACGGTAAAGAATGGTACCTAAACTCGTCGAAGAATCAAAAGAAAGAGAATGTTTGATTGATTATTCAACTGTTAAGCCGATGTTCGTCAATAATTTAAGGCATGATTCTCAAGACGTGAATGCTAAACGAATAACATCGAGCAAGCTGATTTCTAATGACGTTTCTGGGAGAAACAAATAGTAAAACATATTCACTCCTGATAAAATGAAGTGGTTTCGATTTGCACAAAAATGAAAAGCATTAATCCGCCATGAAATTGCTACAGTTCAGTGAATCTATCCTTTGAGACAGTGAAGTCGTACATTGTTGAAATTAAGAAAAGCTGTTCAGACTCAAACGCAAAATCATCTAGACAATGTATTCCGATATTAAAGAATTGTCAACCGAAATCAATGGGAAACATCTCGTCAAATAATAGTTTAAAAGTAAACAATACAGGAAAAGAAAGATTTGTGACGTCACAAATTTCTTGCTTCGCAGATCCTTGCTTAAAATAACCGTCTGTACAGCTGTTCTCCAGGAATTTGATGGTGACGAACGCTGTTTTTGGGGCGACGGAGAAAGCTAATGAAATGCTGCGCTTTCGTGGCTCAATATAACAACAAACGTTTGCTGCATCAACTACAGAAGCATTTTGAACATCACCAGAATGTGTAAAATGTGTGGACGATGAGTTTATTCCACTTGAAGAATTGCTTGTTTTGCGGAATGATGAGTTTCTCAGCAACAACTTTCAAATTTCGGATATTTTTTCAAGATTACGAATTTCATCTATATTTTATCAAAAAAAAAAATAGTTCATATCTGTTATTTAAGTAGCTTTGGATCTAGTATCTAGCTGGGTTTTCATCCAAGTAATGGCGGAACAAATACAATTGCGTGACGAATGGGCGAGCCAAATATATAATTTTCATGAACCAGTGATTAAATGGGTATTTTTCAATGATTCTTATTTGCATGATTTTAAGTAAGACAATCTGAATTTACAGCAAACCAAGACTCTGAGCAATAAAATTATCCAAGCTTGGCCTATAGCTTGTTACAACTGTAATTCCTGTAACATTCACCACTCACCGCAGCCGATCCTGGCCACGGTTTGGACAGTCCCATCCGGCTGAAACCCGCTAAGAGGGGTGTGGGAATATATTTTAAAGGGGCGCCATCCGTTTCTGCGCCGGCACTGCCCTGTCCGCGAATCCGGAAACACGAACAGGATTCGCGACGACCCAAAACCACCGACCGAATAGGGAGCTTGAAACCAATGGAAACAAGAGCCGGAAACGGGATTTCCGCTTCGCCACGAAACACAGTTAACACACTTCCTTTATTCTTAAGGTACTATTTATTTTTTTCAATTTCTTAAAACCCTAGCTATCCCTATCTATACTTATACTTACTCACACCTTTTCCTCCGTCTCCTTAAACCTACTTCCGCCGCCTGTTGTCCGCCGTCTTCCTAGTGTCCAATTTTCTTCGACCGGCCAGTCCACCACCGAACGCTTAGCACCGAACAGCTACCTTGTCGACGTCTTCCTCGTAGTTGCTCCCCCGTCTCAGAGCAGCACTCAACCTCTCAAGCTTCGCACCCAATAAGTCCGCAATCCCAATCCTCGAGCTGCAGTCCAACACCAAAACGAGTTTTTTTCGTCTCTTCCACGTGTACACCTAAGTACTTGCTTCCCACTACTCAAGCACCGCACAGAACGAATCCGCCAGCTGTTCTCCCGGCGATATTTAAAGGATTCCCCGATCCTGTTCTTGCAGTATCGGCGTTCAACGACCGACGAGTTTGCTGAACCCGTCGAAGCTTTCCTAGCTTTGGGACCGGTTTTGTCGACGCACGCATAGTCTATGGATAAACTAGTCGTTAAACTTAGAGTAAAAAGTGGACTATCAATTTTCAACGCCGAGTAGCTCCGAGGAACTACCAAAAGCTTCAAGATTTAAGTACGAGCATATGCTCTGCTCTGCTTTACACGTGTATTTCCTATAGTTGTTTCGCTGAGATCTCTCTTAAATTTCTCGTAATGCTCTCTTAAATTTAGTTTTAAAGCTTAGTGTATTTCATTTCCTCATCTAGAGTTTTCCCACTGTAGATTGTATACACTGTGGACGCACGTCACCTGGCGATTTAAGCTTCGTGCGATTGGCCAGAGCACAGTATAGGTACACCCAGTAGGTAATGTTTCATATATAGGCGCACTATCAAGTACGGCCCGCGGTTCTACGGGACAACGTCAAATGTTTGTTTACATTTAGCATGTGTTTGTTTACATTTATCATATGTTTGCTGCATTCAAGTAAGAGAACTTCAATGGTTTGCTGCCATTTATAACAAAATGGCAGCTATCTACTTGTGGGGGCACTGCCAGAGCCCGTATATGCACGTTTCATGCTAGGCGTGAAAAACGCCGTTAGAAACTTCGGTTCATTGAATTACAATGGTGAAACGTCTTCGCTGACACAAATTTCATTTGCTTTTGACAAATTGATTGAGAGAAAAAGCCAAAATGCCTGAAAAAATGTCATGTGTTGAAGTTAACGATGAAGTCCGCGAAAGTGCTTTGTGCCTCTGCAAATCTGGCAGTGCTTGGCATCCCCCAGCTTTGCAAGCACATGGCGCCAATTCTTGGAAGGAAAATACGAGCTTTTGGGCTTCGATTGCATACTGGGTCTACCTATACTGTGGGCCAGAGCGTTGCACCTCGGGGCGGGGGGATGCTGTGGCTGCTGCTTGTGGGATGTGGTTGGAGTGCTGGTAACATAATCGTGGCAGCGTTAACCATGATGAATTGCAAGTGCAAATGGTTGTGGATATCACATGGACATAATAGACTCCATTGGCGTATCGTAAACGTAATTAATATTTTCTGTTGCCTTTAAATGCAAATATTTTTGCTGTGTTATTCTCTATTGTTTAGCTTACATGTGCTAAAGCATATATTGGATTTGAAAGTCAAGTGGACTGTTCGAATTTGAATTTCGATACCATTCACATACACACTACGTGTCTATCTCCTTGTTACTAGTAAAAAATAAACGAATATAATGTGTTGGATTATTAAAGATCACTATCGGAAAATTGGGGGATACAAACAATTTCAGTCAAATAAAACAAAAAAATATATTAGTCGGTCGTGTAGTGCACCATTGTTTCGCCACTTTACCCTTAAAATGCGCAGCAGCAGGTATTAAAATATCCGGCACATTTTTTGGAGACTTTACTTAGCCGCTGTAAAGACACTACTTCTTTGTTGACATTTCACACTTGTTGTGACATTTCACACAAACCCCGCTCGGCTGACAAAAGCATTCTAGGGAGTGATGTTTTATCGCGTTGCATTTAGAGCTCACTTGGTCTTGGACACTTACAAACAGTTTGTTGTATGTAAAATTGTACAGTTTTCAAATACCTCATCAGAATATTCAAATCGCATAAAGCTAACCTCTATAAACGATATTTTCCACACAGTTTCCAAACTATCGGCGATCTGCAACCGTCGCTTCTGTTGAAAGGAACCTCGTAAAGAAGCGGCGACTCGAAATGGAAGGCACACTTCGTATTAGACGAGATCCAGTTGTGATGAAGCTGGACACACCGGAGTTCAAGTCAATATTCACGGAGGAGCTATACGATCTAATGGACCTATTCAAAAAGCATGGACATGAGCTGCGAATCGCCGGCGGGGCCGTGAGGTGAGATCTTTTTCTATCGAAATAAGTTTGCTATGTTCCACAATTTTAGGGACATTCTCATGAACATCAGTCCAAAAGACATTGATTTTGCAACAACCGCGACTCCTGATGAAATGAAGGATATGTTCGCGAAAGAGAGCATCAGACTGATAAATATGAAAGGCGAAAAGCATGGAACTATCACGCCACGCATCAACGACAAGGAAAACTTTGAAATCACCACCTTGCGGATTGATGTCCTTACGGATGGGCGGCACGCCGAAGTGAAATTCACAACGGATTGGCAACTGGACGCAAACCGCAGGGACTTGACAATTAATTCAATGTTTTTGGGTGAGTTGATGCAATGAGTTACAGTAATTAAGCTACTATGTGTAATTGTGGTCCTTGGCAGGGCTGGAAGGGTCTGTTTATGACTATTTTTACGGGTATGACGATCTGAAAATGAGACGGGTGATATTTGTCGGCGACGCTGATATGAGAATAAAAGAGGACTTCCTGCGGATCCTGAGGTACTTCCGGTACGCATCGATTGATAATACTTATTTCAATAAGTAACGAGACTTCATTATTTCAAGTTTCTACGGTCGCATTGCGGAAAATCCCAACAATCACGACCAATTCACGTTGCAAGCGATCAAAAACAATGTGGGTGGCTTGCAGCGAATAAGCGGCGAACGGATTTGGTCAGAGGTGAAAAAGCTGCTCTCGGGGAATTTTGCTCGCGAACTCATGCTAGTAATGCTTGATTGTGGAATCGGGAAATATGTGGGCCTACCCGAGCTACCAAACGTAGAGGAATTTAATCGTGTGTCGGATGCAAGTAAATCAATTGGAGAACTCCAGCCAAACATGTTCATGGCGGCACTTTTAAATTCGCCAGAAGATGCAACAAGTATGCACGAAAGATTGAAGTTATCAGCATATGAACGCGACTTGGCGTTGTTTCTGACACAAAATCGGGAAGCATACAAACTAGTGACGGATATCAAGTAAGAAAGGATGCAGCATAGATAAAAATAGTTATGATCAATTACAATCCATTTTCAAGGGTGTTTAAAAAGCTTTGCATGCAACCGTATGCCAAACGAGAATTTGTGGAGCAACTACTCCTATATAACAACATGCCAGCACTAAGTAAGGAATTGGCGAACTGGAAAAGTCCGCCGTTTCCCCTCAATGGTCGCAAACTACAACATAACGGCTGTCCACCGGGTCCAATGATTGGTATTGCAATCAGCCAGTTGAAAGGCATCTGGGCAGATGATGACTTCAAATCCAGCGAAGACGATTTGCTTCGTACCCATCTTCCTAAAGTGCTTGAAGATATCAAGGCAAATCCGCTTAGGCATAAGCGAGTTAAAGTAGATAAATAATTGACTCGTAGACATATTCGAAAACTTGGATATGAAAATGTTTTGTTAAGTTTTAATTTTTAAAATTGGATTAAATATATTTTTTTCATATATAGTCTTTTATATTTTCGTGGAACTTGAACGGATGAAACTGCAAGACCCAATTTAAGCAGATGGTACCAAAGTGAGATGGATCTTATTTCGATTAAAATTCGCCATCCAGGCCCCTTTTACACTGACAAAGGGCCAAATAGAATGCTTACGTTTCGGTTCACTCTCAATCAGCTTGTATGCGTTTTAACCTTGTGTGTGGGTATGAGCATTTCCCAGTTTGATTTTGACTGCCGAAACGTAAGAATTTGGCTTATAATTCATTTAACAATTTAATACAACCCGATTTATACATTAGTGAATCATGGACAGCGAAAAATATTCCAGACATTCATTCGAAAAATTTCATTTTTAAACGGAAAAAAATGTTAGGTTATTTTTTTGACTTTAGTATTTTAAATACTTTTTTCACATCAATTGATTTTGTCTTCTATATTAATTTTTGCTTCTTTCCATAGTCGCTGTCACTTTTATTTTGTATGATTTAATATTTTTCTCTTTGTGACCGTGGCTGCTTATCTTTAAATTTAATAATTATTAATAAGATGTTTACTTGATTCTTAAAACGCTTATGATTTCATCAAAGATGATCTAAAATAAATATCTCAGTTAGAACCCTTATTTTCACGCTTTCACAAATCTAAGTTTAAAATTCAAAAACCTTCCTCCAAAATTTCTTTAAAAACGTGTATACACTGGAGAATTCTGGGTGTGCCCGACGAAATGAACATATATATAATAGTTAAATACACGTTTTTAAGAAATTTTGGAAAAATGGTTTTGGGTTTTAAACTTAAATGATCTGAAAGTTTCAATATAAACGCGAAGGAAGCACAAAGTATGTTTTTTATGATAATTTTTTATGATACCCTTTGATGCATAGTACAGCTTTGGCTTAAAGGCAATCAAGGAATGGTATGAACAAGGGGTTGGGTACGCAACCTTCCGGTCAGACAGTATTCATCCAATTTCTAAATATGTTGCCTGGCATATTAGTTGAAGAAAGAGTACGGGAATACAGAACCGATTTTCTCACTAAACTTTAACAAATCATAATTTTCTGTAATGTAAATTGTTTGTATCTCTAACCAGCATTTGTGTTAATATAATCTGCGAATATGGTAAGTTTACGTTTCAGAATAAGTGCATTAACTTCGAGCAGATTTCCTTTTCTTCATTTAGGGTTTGCAAATGTTCGAAAGGTTTTTTTCGCTTACAAAGAGGGAAAAAAATTAAACAATTTCATCTGCAACTTTACTAGATCCGATAATTCACCCAACTGACAATAATTCGTTGTATAATTTTTTAAAATTTTAAATACATATGAATTTACACATTATATGCGGTTGATTTTCCTTTCGCCTTCTATTTTCATGAAATCAATTGAAAAAAATAGACTTCTTTCTAATTTTTTTTAGTAAAGTGTGTGACTTTGACGAAGGAAAATAAGCTGCTTGTCCAAATGAAGCGACCTATAGTAGAACTTCAGTTGAAGTGGTAAGCAAGCCATTACAATTCAGCCACGAACGTTATTATACCTAGTAAATATTCAACCGAAACTAAGTGATTTCCAGCTATGAATCAGCATAACTCTATTCCTTTCATCGCACTATCCATAGTTCCTGGGAATCTGTCTTAATGCTCCGGAAGTTCACGAGCCGGTTGTAATTTTCGGGCAGGTGACAACGCATATACCATAGGATTCTTCTATTAATTGTTTACTTCGTATAAACATGGAGTGCCGTTCTTAGAACACCCTTGTCGAATCTTTAAGCACATTGTATTGTGAATGCAATCGGTATGGAAAGTGCAGTTCGTATTCGAGCAACTGAAAATAATCATCGCCCGCTTCCTAAGCAATATTTCACAATTTCGTCCTTTCCTGTGCTCCTGTGGCAATCGGGGAAAAAATGCATTGCATGAGCTATTAAGCAAGTAGCGCTTTGCTATAAGGACAAACATTCTGGCGAGCAGGAACTTTTGTGCGACTGAGAAGCAAAGGGTGGGTGAATACAGTAGTCAGGACGAGGGTAACTTATTGTAATTTCGCTGGTTGGTATAAAAATGCGTTTGGTTGCTTCGATATTGGGAATGTACGATTAGATTTCATTTTATAATCGTTGCAGTGGAAAATTGTAGAGCGTTTGTGCAAGCACGCGCTCTTTTGCTTTGCATACACGCATTCATTATTATTCTAATATTTCACTCCTTAGAGGGCATACACCGGATCGAAAAAGTAAACGGTATTTTTTATAGCCGATAGTGTAAGTATTCTAGTCATTTTTATATTTATTCATTTTCGCGTATTCACCAGCAGTTCTTGGGATCAAATTTACCAGGGACTAAGATCAATTGCGAGAAGTTTTCTTTTCGCTTTCTGGACTATTTCTTGTGATTGTAGATTATGTAGTACAGACCTAATTAAACAACTTTCAGGCTAAAGGATATTTCAACGCACTTGACCAGAATTTACTTTATCTTTAAATTAGATTTCCTCGAAGAGAGGCGGACACTCCATCAAAATATTCTGTTTGAAAAATTGCGCCGTTTTGCTTCCTTACTTCCTATCACGGGTCTGATTTAAAGGATTCTTGGTTGCCAAGTTTGAGGAGGACGCAACGCAGGCATGGTTAGTCCTTGAATGCACATATCCATATGCATGAGTGATGAAAATGCCGTGCGGGAGAGCCTGGCTTGCTGCTCGTATAGTTCAGAGGGTTCCGCTTTTCCAAATAGACAGATGGCCAAAAATCTAGTCTCACGCTTCAGATTTCCCTTAGCCGTAGCGATAGTGACCCCGCGATATGTTCAATAACATGTGGAAGTATGTTTTGTTCCTCCCCCTGTTATGGACAGAATATTGCTGGAAGTAGAGTTTGGCTGTGGAATGAATACCTTAGGGAGCACCAAATTCACTCATTAGCTACGTTATGCGACACTGCAGCAAATCGGGTTGGGATAAGCGTGAAACTGTAAGTGATGGGACGATGGCTATATAAAATATAAGTAATCTTAATCTGCTATTATGTGATTATTCATAGTATTATTGACGGTTTAATAATCAATTTGAACTGACTGGGTGATTCTGATTTTTTTTGAATCGCCAGCGTGCAATCTATGGATCAAATTCAAATATAAAATCAATAAAAATATGTTGAAAATGAGTTATGTCTGAAAATATTATTTTGCAAGTAAACTTGGCGTCGTTCTCTAACTCATATTTTTCAGCAACTTTCTCTATTCTCTCTCTTTCAATCTATTTCTTATATCAATCATTAGATTAGACATATCTTGGGATATCAGTTTCCAATTTCCACGAAAATAAAGCATAAGTAAAATTAAAATATTCTACTTTTTAACACACCAGAATGTCAGTTTTAATATATAACATCTATGCATATAAAGAGTTTAAGTTTTCGAAAAATAATTATCGGTCAATGATTCACCTTGCAGCCATTCCACATTTCACACCTGTGAAGAATGGCTTTAAAACATGAATTTTATGATTATTTTTCGAATATTCAGATCAACAGAAACATAATTAACTTAGAAGGTAGTAGTTTTGTGTAACTGCACAGAATTACTCGACCTAAGTATTTTTTCTCTTGTAACCATTGGTAATTTTTTGTGCATGTCGAAGCCGAATAAAAAAAAAATTCTAAGTGTTTTATTAAGAAAATTCCAATACTAACCTATTCAGTCCTCTAATACAAAGAAAGTTTCATTCAAAATTACTACATAGGGTACAATGTGAGAAGCTTTAATCAAGATTACTTTTTTGCAAACTTCCTTTTGTAAAAATGACAGTTTAAATATTTCTAATTAAGTAAACTTCAACTCAATCAATTTTATTTCGTTTAACATAACAAACTAGTTCTCAACCTTATTTCATCTTTAAAATGTAAGACAAACCTTTACAGTTTGTTTTAGTTAACATTCATTAAACCGAAAATATAGACAGGAGATCTTTTAAGTAATAACTAGACAGGAAAAATCCCTTAAAATTCGTGATTCAATTTTGAAATACACAAGAGAAAGAGTTTGAATGATGATGCGAAATACTAGTGAGATTATCATTAGGGGCCATCCATTTATAACGTAACGCAATTTTTAGAGACTTTTAACGCCCCCCTCCTTCATAACACTTATTAACATTTTCAAAGACCCCACTCAGACTTTTAAATATTTTAATTATAATACAAAATATTAACAATCCATTTATTATAAAATAAAATTATGTGAAGAAAAATGACTTTCAACTTATTTAACCTAATTTAAAATTTTTATTACATAACAATTTGCTACACCTTCCTCCCTTCATGTCACACTTAGTAACATTATAAAATACCCCCCTCCCCTTGGAATATTACGTAATATATGGATGACCCCTTACTCGTTCTGAACTGGAAGGACGATTAAAAGGCCTCAATTTCGGGAGTGCTTTGAAACAGAATTACTATATTAAAACATTATATGTATTAGAGGTTCTTGGCATTGGGTCTAAAAGTGAATTGTTTCATAGAGCGCTAATGTTGCAACGGCGTTCTTTATCAAAAGGGTATTATCTTTCAAACAATCAAAAGTTTGATTTGATTTTTTTTACATAGTAATAATAGCCTATTTCGGTTACTGTGAGATCCTCATAACGATTGGATCTGATCAAGAGATTAGGCCAAACTTTGTTTATTTACTCCAACTAACAATATGTGTCAAAGATTCTTTCATTGAGGTCTTTTCACTCGGATTTCAAAAATAAATTCCATACCATTGAGTCATTTCAACCCCTAACACACTCGGTAAGCGTGAAAACACATAAATGCCCGTAATGAGGTAAACATATGTTCCTACATTTGAATGCGTGCACTTTCATTACTGATCCATTAATTAAAAATTTGTCACGGACGGAAAACCTATTTTGAATTTTAGATGAAAAATTAAGAAAAACTTTTCACGCATAATTTTTTTTAAAAAAAAGACGGAGATTTAGAATTTCATTATATTCGAATAAGGCAAATTTTTACCGTCAACACTCACATTATGCTTTCACCAGGTGAAGGATGTAATTCCTTCAAATAATTTATACAATCTAATAGCTGATATGTATACTGACCCCGCACAATATGTGAGCATCATATAGCGGTGTGTCACGCACTGCACCATATTGTGCCGAGAAAGTATATTTAACAAATTAGAGTCAGTGTAGAAGGCTTTATTCCGTAATTACAGTTTATTTATACCTCAAACTTTCCCATTTTATAATTAAGGGGAGGTTTGATATGGCATAAAGGGGAGTTATTACCTGAAAACGTCGAGAAAATATGTTTAAATCACGTAGAAAAAAACCTAATAATATGTATATTGAGGAACTTCAGTTGTTATTTAACCTATGTTTTGTAACAAGCTTATGTTTTTATATTAACCGCTGAACCAATTATAGCCACGCACTTCTGACAATCAATAAACACTAGTAATAACCAAGAAGATTGCCAGATGCTTTTTATAAGACGTCTCCAAATTTGGTACGAAAATGCAGCACGAATCCTTTTTGATTGCATTGATTGCTTAAATGATTTCGAAATCAACAAAACCAACAGAATATTTACGAGAATTCATCTGGGAATCTAAGTTCAGTACAGTAAGGTATGAATGTAAAAAAAAAAACAAGTTGATTTTAAAATAAAAAAATGTGGTTTAAGTGCGACGCTTGAGGCCGACACGACTAACTTCCCAGTGGGTCGAATAAAAAGCTATAATTTGCTTTTATTAATAATTACTATTATTAAACATTATTATTCAAAATTAATATAATTACTTTTATTATTTTTATCAATTTTTTATCTAACCATAAAAGCTTTGGTAGAGGAGGACGTCTCCACCACCTGGTCATCCTCTAACAAAGCCTTGGCAACCTCGTCCTCGTCATCCTTCTTGTCCTCCACTTCGTCCTCAACTTCTTTCTCCATCTCGGCCTCGGAATCCACAACTATTATTGAGGGTATTTAATTATTATTTACAATAATCATTCGTTATTAAGAATGTTTGACCGTTACTGAATAATTATAATTGACTTTATATATACAATATCAGATTATAACTAATATTATTTGATTGTTATTAACAATTTTAAATTATTTATAACAATATCCAATTATTAACTGCATAAGCGTCTCTACTCCCATTCACCCAAACCTGTTAATATAAGTTTGGAATTTTATAAATTAATCTTTTTTTAAATAACATTTTTTACAAATTTGATCACAATTTTGCTAAAACGCACAATAATAACAACATTACTATGAAGGTATTTGGTATCTGCACGAATTAATAGTGCGTATCAACAGTTTAAAAATAAGCAATTTTTAGTCGTTTTTTCAGTTTTTTCATCCTAAATAAAAAACGGCCCAACTGATTTTGCTGAAAAGTCATTCAGTTCTAAGTTACGTAATTACGCGTCGTTTAAAACCGGTCCCAAGTCAATCCGATCTTTGGTTCTTGAGATAATCGAGACGAAAAATTATTCCGAACGCACATACGTACATACGCACATACGCACATTCGCGCATACGCACATCCGCACATACGCACATCCGCACATACGTACATACACACTCACCGACATCTCTCTAAAAACGATGGATTTGGATTCTATAGACCTTAAAACGTGGAGATATGTCAAAATTTGGGATTCGCAAAATCGACCCCATTACAATAACTTCCCATAGGGAACTGGGAAGTTAATAAATGATGTGAAGGATATTGATCAAAATCAAGCCGGCCTTAAAAGCCACAGAAACGAAACAAAATTTTCATTGGCGACGATTCTCGGCGTTTAAAAAGGTTTTTTTCTTAAAAATACGCTAGGAGGAGGAAATCTCTTTATCTGACGAGGAGGCGGACAAAACCTTGCGTCGGCATGCTGTGGTTTATCCAAATAAACCTCCAGCACTTTAATGTGGCATCTGCTGCATTGCTCCTCCACCTGGCTCAAATAGGAGAAGAGCTTATGCTGCCACAGGAACCTTGGGTTATTGGTAACCAGGTGTGTGGGCCCAACATGAAGGGATACAGGACAGTATCCCTCAACACAAAAGGTAAACTGAAAGCTTGCATAATAATAAAGGGAGGTTTGAAGTTTTCAACCTTGTATAATTACACGACCATCTATATATAATGCTAGATTTAGCTTTTGAGCCTCCGATAAATACAAACCTTTATCGACAGAAGGAGGATGAATTGGGTCAAATACCAATCCGTATTCGGGTCTGCGCTTGAAGATATATTGAAGATATATGCGGGCTTGAGGAAACCAATGGGGCCCTTACATCTGCCTTCAATGAAGTAGCAACGTCTGCATATAGTCTGACAAAGCCTATGGGGAAGTATAAGCTCTATTGGTGGAACAGTGACATCGCTTTAGTCGAGATAAAGAATCCACTGACTGGTCTTCTTATAAACTCAAGCTGAAGGAGTTCAAATGCTCCGTCAGAAAGGTTAAACGTACTTTGTGAAGAAGTTTCTATGCAGAAAAAGAAAACTTCATGAGACGAGTTTTCATGGACACTTGAAGCATACTTCAAGTATATTTCAAGTTGCATGTAAACCGATCCCGCTCGAGTCGAGTCGATCAGAAAATTTTACCGGATCGACTTTAAACAGGCTCATATAAATCCGACTTCAAAGATCGAAAGATCGAAATGTGTGTGTAGTGGTAGCGTTTGTCAGAAGGATTTGCTTGATTTGTTTGAGTGACTGTGGAATTGCAGGATGTTAATCGTCTGCGAAAAGTCATGACACGCTGACACTCATTTTTAAGGTCTGCTAAAGACGCCCTACTCATGGACACGCACTTCCCGGGTAGCGAGGATGCGGCTGACAAAGCTGATCTACATACGCTCCCAAGCTGTCTGTCAAACACTGTGCCTGTAAATGACAGGCTCCTACGCTGGGCAGTCAGCTCATTTTAACCCTTCAAAGAGATCCATTTGCGAGCTGCGCTTAAACCACTCTCTAATGCGCAGCACGATATCGGTTGAAGCAGCTTTTCATTCGCTCATCAGCTATATCGCAAAATCGCTAAGCTACAAAGAATATACACAAGCAATTTTTCTAGATATTTTTCTAAATAATTCTTAAGAAGGAGAACCTACAGAGGCACGCCACAAGGTGGGATGATATCACCCCTTCTATGGAACCTAGTGGTGGAGAAGCTCCTGTGAAAAATAGAAGTGACTGGCTATGCTATGCTATGACTATGCCGATGATGTTGCAATATCAATATCGGGCAACTTCATCAATACGCTATCGGAAAGGCTAAACTTTGCCCTAAGTATTCTCACCAAATGGAGCAAAGATTCTGATCTATAGATTAATCTGCAGAAAACGGAACTTTTGCGCTTCTTAAGCAGATACAAATTCAACGATTTGGCTCACATAGCAGAAAGAGCACGGAAAGCCACATGCACAATCTACTGCTGCAAAAGAGCTATTGGAAAAATGTGGGGACTGAAACTCCGAATTGTATCATGGCGCAGATATTTGGTGGCTAGCTTTGGCGAAAACATCAAATGTAAATCTGTTGGACAAGGTTAGAAGGACTGCAGGTATTGAAATCATCGGGACCCTACGCACCTCGATAAAGGCATTGTTTATGCTAGTAAACTGGCTCCCGACTGAGCTCCTTACGAAACAGGAGGCCAAGTGCTCTGCGATTCGATTAAAAGCTCTACATCTCTGGCGTAAGGAAAATATTGGTCGCTTCACTATACTACGGAGGAATGAAGCAGCGTCAGGGATAGTAGACCTTGCTCCTTCGATTCCGTACTTCCACCATAGTTTCAAATAAGCCATAGGGATGACGAGCAATAGAAAGAAATGAGATACAGGAATCGGCCGACATCTTCATTGATGGATCAAAAATGGATGGAAAAGTTGGCTGCGGAGTTTTCTCAGAACAGCCAGGTCTGAAACTATCCTTCGGGGTTCCAGGCCACTACAGTGTTTTTAAGGCAGAGGTTAATGCAAGGCAGTAGACTGGTTGGGAAACCAGAAAACTTCTTTAAGAAATCTAAACATTTTCTCTGACAGTCAAGCTGCTATCCAATCACTATCCAACGTGTACACCTCATTCGAAATTGTAATGAAATATCGTACACAGCTGAACGTGGTGTTATTTTACTGTGAAGTGATTCTATGCTGGGTAGCGGGGCATAGTGATATACCGGGAAATTGCAAAGCAGATGCCCTAGTTTCAGGATTATACACTAACACCGCAAGTCACCCAACCTCTCTGGCTTCCATAAAGCTAGGATTCAAGCAGCATTACATGAAGCCTGCAAATACTGAAAGACACCTGTAGGACAACCAGTGGCGGCTCGTGGGAGTTAAGTATGGTGGGGCTACTGGTACAAATTTTTCTATCACCAATATAAGTTCTTATGTGAGTTTCCACTCCACCCAAGAGGTACCACATGTGGAACGTTAAGCGATTTTAAGTGATCGGTTTCCCCAAAAGTAGATTCGCCGGCAATCAAAGATATATTTCTATTATCGTGTTTTGAATAACATTTAAAGCTTTAATAGAAGTTCAGTGTACTCTGAATAAAAACAAGCCGCGAGGTGCGACCCTTGAGGTCCACACGTTCAACTTCCCAGTAATATCTACATAAATATTAAAAATATCAAACACAATAATAATTTTAAAAATATTACTACCTTAAATAATAATAATGAAAGTATTCATAGCAGTAACAGGAATGAGTTAATATTAATCAAATCATCTACGGGAGGGTCCATTGATTACGTAAGGTTTTTGGTCGAATCAATCGGTGGGGGCCTTTTCTACGTTATTTGATATTTTCATATCGATGCTTGAAGGACAAAAGAGCGCTAGCAAAAATGAATGCAGTTTTTGTTATTACGCCCACTGAAGAGATTCTGTCGCGTGATGGTCATTTTGAATAGTTGCGTTCAAAATTCACTTCGGCATAATCACTGAGTTTAAATTTTTTCACGATTTTATATCAATGAGATTAATCATTAATTTTGAAAAATATTGAATATGCAGTCGAAAATAGGTTCAATTGCATGTAAAAAGTAAAATGTACTGCACATGATGATGGAGGAAGTAATTGAAATCTCACGATTACTAAAGATTAAATCTACTAAAAAATACATTTTTTTTTATGAAAGCTTTTAAAAGCATTTGATCTTGCAAAGTATTGACTACAAAATATTTTACTATTCAAAGCAAATGCAAATTTGATTGAAATATTGTTGGTTTTCAAAATTTTAGCAGTTTTTTTATGAAAACTAAAATACTGTTAAAACTATTAAAAATCTGCTCAAATTATAAAAATATTATAAAACTTGGATTTAATTTAGAACAATTTCCTTAGAATAAAAGATATAAAGTAATATCATTCGTATGATACTCGTACACATGATAACTTCGAATGATTTTTCATTTTTAATTTAGTTTTTTCATGATGATAGAAAATGGTTTTGCTGGTTTCTTTTTAAAAACTGATAAGAATGTATAAATTTTATAAACTGGTATCACGGTACTGTGCAAATCAAATGAAAAAAATATTTTTTATGAAAAAACCATAATTTTTCACATTTTCTTCTATTAAATTGAAAAAAACGGCTGAAACGAATTTTTATAATGTTAAAAACTTCACAAAGGTGTTAATATACGTCAACTGACACCATAACGATGCAAATATTATATCTCGTTCGTGAGATATAGTGAATGATAAAAATGACCTTGAAAATCATGATGACTTTTAATGATTTTTTATTTTTAATTTAATTTTTTACGTAATCACGAGAAAAAGTTTTGATGATGTTTGTATAAGCATTGTTTGGAGTATGTAAATTTTATAAACATTGATTACTTGGATTTGAAAATAAGGTTAAAAATTTATTGTTTTTGGAAAAAACCCCAATTTTTTGCACTTTTTTTAAAGAATTTAAAAACGGAATTTTTTTTAGAAACTTAATATAATTACATAAATGTCAATACGCGTCGATTGACACCTCGTTCAAGGAAATCGTACGTTGGTTTCGCGAGATATAACGCATGACAGAAATGACCTTCAAACGGGTAAAACAGCAAACCCCCCCGACCGAAGTTTCCCGAAAACTAATCAGCTCTTAAGATTGCAAAGACGCTACGATTGACACCTGAACAAAGTCGATAGGACTTTGTTTACGTGAGCTATGCTCGTAGAAAAAACTATCCACGAACGTACGTACGTACGTACACACACACACACATACATCTCCCTTTCTAAAAACACTTTATATATACTCTGTAGACCTCAAAACGTAAAGAAATGTTGAAAATTTCAATTTCGATTTTCGAGGCGATTACAAGAACTTCCCATATACTGGGAAGTTAATAAAAGTTTCGTAAAGAGTGACTAGTTCAAGACATGATGGATAGAATGAGTTTTTAAATGATCAAATAATTCAGGTGAGCAAACAAATGACAATCACACGTAGTGCTCGCCTCGATTTTTTCAGAAGAATTATTTACAATACTTCAAAATTTGGAACACTTCCACAAAGAACCGTTTATTCAATGTCTTCCGTTCATTCTTAAACATTACGTGAAAATCGCAGATGGTGTGCAGTAATGCGCTCCTTAATCAATTTAAGTGATATATCGACATTTATATGGTTATTAGAAGCTCTACCCATCACGAAATGCCTCAATTTTCCATTGGTTCTGGTTAAGATCATCCATTGTGGCATTCCGAGAGGGAATCGACGACAGTGTCCATCAGACGTGTTTCGGGCAGATGTAACAGCCGAAAGTTCTATGACTCCTTCGAAAAGGAAATGACTAACCATATAACACTTGAGGAACTCCCCTAAAGTGTTGCTATTCAATCGGGCAGAGATGTTTTCTCGCCGGACGACGCATATACGTTAGAAGCGAACCCTTACATATCATCCCCTGCTGCATATGAGTGTATGTCCAGACCGGAAGCCATGTAATTATTTTGTGTGTGCATTCTGGGTGTTTTTATTAATCGATTTAATTTCAGATCAATTTATTTTTCCCTATCATACTCTTTCGGTCGTTTTCATCTCCAAAGTGTACGGATAGTGCAGCTGTGATAGGAAAGAGTCATATAACACCCGCACATCTTCCTGGGATCGGTAGGTGGTACACGATGTCGCTGCGGGCAATAACACCTTGATCATGTGGTGATCAATAAAACGGTGCGTTTTTTGGTACACATCTACAGATGGGTTAACGGTCGGTCAATGTCCTGTGGTCGCCAGAAGAATATGTTGTAGTTGTTTGAAGTAGATATATCACAGGGTGAAAATTTGTTGTTAGGTTCTTCAAACGGGCTTGTTATGATGGAAAACTCAATATTAGTCATTTGTCTTTGATCGGGCAGGCGTTCCTTCTACTTCCGTAATTTTGCCACAAAAGATGTTTTAAAATCTTAATACCTACCAAGAAGAAGCTCCCTAACAAACATTGAGCAGATTTTTGTAGTGTTTTTGCCTTGCGATTTTTTTCACATGAACTATTATTTCTAACAAATTTCATTCACTTCCAGCATTGCGCGTCCTGGTGGCTTGCAGTCTCAAATTGTGTCATTAAAACACAATAACAACACCAGCATCAAGTAAAGCAGCCAAGAAATTATTCAAACATGCTTTTATACGACCCTGTGGCTAGACGAATGCATCCAAGCAACATGGATCCCTCCGAGAACAATAAGTAGCGACCATTGTTTCAAATGCAAGAAGCAAGAACAAAAAACTGAAGCTGATCTGATGCGGCGAGATGAAATTGGACAAATATTTGTCAACCCCCGTTGACATGAAGGGTCTTCGTTTCGTGAACAAACATTTAACCGCGCACGTACCAACCGAAAGCCGGCGACGGACATAGTCAACAACAGCAAACGAAGCTGGGCTGAAGGGATGCTGTCACAATAGGATCAAACGAAAACGAAATTCGATAGTACTGATGCGACAGATCCTTGTTTGCCAATTGCGTGCCGTAACGTCGTCAACCTAATGAAATATTATCCTCCATCTCGCTTAACTTTAATGCCAAGCTGGAAGTTTTGGGTTTTTCCGAAGGAGTCCAACATCTGCTTTAGCCAGCTCCCGGTAAATGCAATGCCAATTGATGGCATTTGATTATTAGACTATAAGGAGGGGAGTTGGATGAAGTCAATGCTGCTCTAGTAATTAAAATAGATGTATTTCCATGATAAAGTTGCCAGCCAGCAGTTGATAGCAAAGAAATTTATTTCAATCAAAATGATGAATATTCAGGGGCTGTGTCTGTGCGACAATGTCTCATCTGGGAAGGATTCTCGGAGTATACCATAAAATATCAGTTTGAAATTGATATGCTTGGACAGTTCTGACAAAGAAATTGCCACCTGTTGCCCAATAATAGAACCTTCCACTAGATTGGAAAATAATTGAATGGTTAATATATTCTAGGTTATTCTAAGTAATCTTGAAGGGCATATATTAAGTATGTTAAGTACTTAGCCAATCATTTTAAGGCAATCCTATTGAATCAGAAGTAATAGCTTTGTTAGCTCGAAGGTGAACGTGTTTCGATCGACTGACACTTTTTATGATCCTTAACATCAGATTTCGGTAGACTTTATAATTTCTATTCAACTTCACACTTCAGTGAACAAAAAGAGGAAAAAAAATATTGCAGTCTCTATAATTTAAAGGCACCAATGTTTTTTTTACTGAAAAATATTATTTTCGTCAAGAAACGATTATTTTAAACATGAAAAAAGTTGTAACATTAAATCAAATCAATACAATAAGGACAACAAGCCGCGAAGTGCGATTCTTGAGGTCCACACGGTCAACTTCCCAGTAATATCTAGATAAACATTAAAAATATTAAACACAATAATAATTTTGAAAATAATACCACTTTAAATAATAATAGTGATAGATACTCATAACAGTAATTGGAATGCGTTAATATTAATCATATCATCTACGGGAGCATCCATTGATTACGTAAGGCTTTTGGTGGATGGGGGTGGATTGATTTGATCAATCAATCGGTGGGGACCTTTTCTACGTTATTTGTTACTTTCACATCGATGATTGAAGGACAAAAGAGCACTAGCAAAAATGAATGCAGTTTTTGTTATAACGCTCACTGAAGAGACTTTATCGCCTGATGGAATAGTTGCGTTCAAAATTGCCATGACTTCAGCATAATCACTGAATTTACTCGTATATTTTTTCACGATTTTACATCAATGAGATTGATAATTACTTTATATTTTCTATTGGTCTTGAATTTTTTTGAATATGCAGTCAAAAATAGGTTCAATTGCATCTAAAAAGTAAAATGTTTTACAAATGATGATGGAGGAAGTAATTGAAAATTTAACGATTACTAAAGATTAAATCTACTAAAAATTACATTTTTTATTCGATGAAAGCTATTTAAAGCATATGATCTTGCAAAGTATTGCCTAAAAAACATTTTACCATTCAAAACGCTGATTACCACAAATGCAAATTTGATTGACATTTTGATGGTTTTCAAAATTTAAGCATTTTTTTTAATTAAAAGACTGTAAAAACTATTAAAAATCTGCTCAAATTATGCAAATATTTTAAACCTTTGATTGAATTTACAACAATTTATTTAGAATAAAACATATAAAGTAATATCATTCGTATGAACTCTTTTTACATAGTATCTTTGAATGATTTTTAACTTCCCAGTATATGGGAAGTTCTTGTAATCGCCTCGAAAATCGAAATTGAAATTTTCAACATTTCTTTACGTTTTGAGACACTTCGGTCGGGGGGGTTTGCTATTTTGCCCGTTTGAAGGTCATTTCTGTCATGCGTTATATCTCCGGAACCAAACATACGTTTTGCAAAGTTAAGGTGTCATTCGACGCGTATTGACATTGATGTAAATCTATCAAATTTTTTAAAAAAATCGTTGGAATCGTTTTTTAATTTATTAAAATAAGTGCTAAAAATTAGATTTTTTCCATAAACGATAAGTTTTTAACCTGATTTGCAAAACGCAGTAATTAATGTTTATAAAATTTATATACTATTTTATGAAAACACTTTCATTCTCTATGTCAGGAATGTTTCTGAAAACTTCAAAGAAACAACTTTATAAAAAAAAGTAGATAACACTTTCACAAACAATTTCAAGAAAAAGCATTTTGAACAAATATTTTTCTATTGGAAATTGAAGAATTTGCTTTTGCAAACATTTTTATTTTTCGTCGAAAAAATTGATAAACAACACAACTTTGACTAAATTAAAATTCCTTCGTCAAAAAGCTCATATAAACACTCATTAATGTTTTTAATTAAAATTTGTATTTTCTCAAAGACTCTTATCAGAGCATTCTGGTAAAAAAAATCATGAAATTGATTTCCGGAAAATGATCAGAAATATTTCTCTTGAATCATTGTAGATTAAGGAAAATTTCTGGATTTTTTCAAGCAGTTATAAAGAAAATCTTGATAGTGAAAATTATGTTGCGAAAAAATTTCAACAGTAGATAATTTTTTAAAACATAATGAAAGAACTTCGTGTATTCTTCAACAAGATTGACAAGGTTTCTTGTAAATTATTTCGGGAAAACTATTCTGAAAATATTTTTTTAGAACAATGATGTTTTGATGTTTGTATTAAAAACTTCAATTAATGAAAAATGAAATTATTTCATATATGTTCTTGAATACGACGGAAGGAAATTAAAAGAAAAAAGCATATGGCTTTGAAATAGATAAGATACATAGATAAGTTTGATTAATAAGGCCGGTATTACACTTTCAAAGTTCTTTGATCGAATACTCGTATTCGACGAAAATAGCTCAACATTTTATCAAATAACTTTGATGGTAACATATTTGACAAAGATGTGCCCATTACACTATATGAAAGTCATTTGATGTGAATTATCATTTTCCAGAATTGAAAATGATAAATCTTTTTCCACATTTTCGTAGTTATTCTTGTCTGTATTACCATTATGGAATTACAATAGTAATTTGCTGCACGGTGACGATTATGCACCAGTGCAACTATGTACTCGTATATATGGCTTGCTCCAAAATAAGAAAAATAGAACTAAAAGATTGTGGGTCCGGCCGTGCGTAGAGAGGGTTGCCGGAGAAGGTACTATAGTGAACCTAGTATGGAATTTACAAAAGGAATATGAAGGAGTATACAAACACTATATAACGATGCACTATGAAACATTTAAGTTCCTCCTTGATAAATTTAGCTGTCTTACCGCAAAGCAAAGCACTGACTTTTGGAATCCCATAAGTGCTGACGACCGCCTTGTTGCTACTGGGTGATTTTTTGCAACAGAAGAATTCAATTTGATAAGGAGCGATAATAAGTATAGTTTACGAAATGTTTAAATTTTTATTTATCTCGTTAACAGTTTCATTGTTTGTATTTAATTTTCAATTATGTACAAAACATCATCCGTAGGTCTCATGGGTTTATCTTAAATTTTGCCTTTGGTCATTACTTTTTGAATGCTTCTTTTCACCGTTAATCTTAAAAAAGAGATTTTTTTTCTCAGTTGTCAGTTACTTTTCTTTGATCAAAGTTGACTGCGTGGAAGTGTGACGATTTGTTTGCTTTTCACAAGGAAAAACTTTGTCAAAGTTTATCAAAGGTATTTGATCAAAGAAATTTGATAGTGTGTGTGTGAATGGCATAATTTGACAACGTTTATTAAAGATGAAATTTCGTTAAAATGGTATAAATTAGCTATTGTGCATTTTAAGTATTTTGCTAGTTCCATTTGTTGATTCACCACCTTGAGCTTGATAAACCTAACCAAAACACGTTTAAGCGTTGTTTTATGAACGCAAATTTAAAAGCTGTGTATACGATTCCGCAAATATGGGGCTCCTTTAAGTGTTTTGGAAAGAAGTTTGTGTGTGTGTGTACGTACGTTCGTGGACACGAACATACCTCACGTAAACAAAGCCGTATCGTTTTTTGAGGTGTCAATCGAAGCGCATTTGCAAACTTGAGAGCTGATGAGATTTTGGAAAACTTCGGTCAGGTGGTTTTTTTTTGTTTTGACCTCTCCAAGGTCATTTCTGTCATGCACTTCATCGCGCGAACCAAACATTAAATTTGACACGTTAAGGTGTCAATCAACGCGTATCAACATTAAAGTGATTCTATCAAATTTTTAGATTTCGAGCTGCTTTTTAATTTAATAAAAAAAAAGTGCAAAATATTAGGATTTTTTTTTCATAAAAAAGAAATTTTCAACCTGATTTGCACAACACAGTGTAATAAATGTTCATAAAATTTATAAATTCTTTTCAATTTTTGCAGAGAAACCAGCCAAACTTATTTCCATGATTACAAAAAAAAAACAAGCCGTGAGGTGCGACCCTTGAGGTCCACACGTACAACTTCCCAGTTATATTTACTTAAATATTAAAAATATTAAACACAATAATAATTATGGAAATAATACTACTTTTAATAATAAAAATGTACCTCTCATAAAAGTTATTGGAATGACTTAATATTAATCGTAACATCTATGCGAGCGTCAATTGATTACGCAAAAATTTTGGTGGATTGGTTTGATTGAATATTCACGTGGATCAATCGGAGGGGGGGACATGTTACAAAGCCTTTTCTACGTTATTTGTTATTTTCATATCGATGCTTCAAGGACAAAACAGCGCTAGCAAAAATGAATGCAGTTTTTGTTATTACGACCACTGAAGAGATTTTGTCGCGTGATGGCCATTTTGAATAGTTGCGGTCAAAACTGCTAACACTTCGGCATAATCACTGAATTTGTATTTTTTCACGATTTTACATCAGTGAAACTAATAATTATTTCTAATTTTCTGTTGATTTTGAGAAACATTGATTATGCAGTCAAAAATAGGTTCAATTGCATGTAAAAAGTAAAATATATGTATTACAATGGATGAGGGAAGTAACTGAAATTTTACGCATACTAAAGAACAAAACTCCTAAAACCTACATTTTTTTATTTGATGTAAGCTTTTCAAAGCATATGATCTCAAAAAGTGTTGACTACAAAACATTTTACCATTCAAAACGTTGATTATCACAATTGCAAATTTGATTTGATTTGTATTGGTTTTCAAAATTTAAGCAGTTTTTTTATTAAAGTTAAAACACGGTTCTGTGAAGGCTATTAAAATACTCCGCAAATTATGCAAATAATAATAAACTTTGATTGACTTTACAACAATGTCTTTAGAATAAGAGATTTAAGGTATACAAATTCGTATGAACCCTTTTTACATGGTGACTTTGAATGATTTTTTTTATTTTTAATTCAATTTGTTTTGAAATCATGAGAAAATATTTTGCTAGTCTCTAAAGAAATTGATGAAAGTTTATAAATTTTATAAACATTTATTATCACGATGTTAATTTTGTTAATTATTACTTAATTTTTTTATGAAAAAAAAACTAATTTTCCATATTTTTTTTATTAAAATCAAAAAAATGGCTTTAAAGATTTTTTTTAAAAATTTAAAAACATCATTAAAATGTTAATACTTGTCGATTGACTTCTTAATGATGCAAAGATTATATTTGGTTTTCGAGATATAATGATTGACATAAAAGTCCATGAAGGACATGATGACTTTTAATGATTTTTTATTTTTTAATTTAATTTTTTTCGTAATCATGAAAAAAAATTTGGTGGTTTTTTTACAACAATTGTTTGGAGTATGTAAATTTTATAAATATTGATTACTGCAACTTGAAAATAAAGTTTAAAATTTGATGTTTTTGAAAAAAACTTCAATTTTTTGCACTTTTTTCAAAAAATTACAAAACCGCTCCAACAATTTTTTTAAAAATTTGATAGAATCACGTAAATGTCAATACACCTTGATGAAGCAAATCGTATGTTTGGTTCACGAGATATAGCGCATGACAGGGTTGACCTTCAAGGGGTGAAAACAGCAAACCCCCCGACCGAAGTGTCCCAAAAACTAATCAGCTCTTAAGATTGCAAAGACGCTTCGATTGACACCTTAACGAAGTCGATATGACTTTGTTTACGTGAGTTATGTTCGTAGAAAAACTGTTCGCGAACGCACGTACGTACGTACACACACTCTCACACACATACATACTTCTTTCTAAAAACACTTAAAATATACTCGTAAGACCTCAAAACGTAAAGATATGTCGAAAATTTCAATTTCGATTTTCGAGGCGATTACAAGAACTTCCCATATACTGGGAAGTTAAAAAGTGTTCATACGAATGATATTACCTGATAGCTCTTATTCTAAAGACATTGCTGGTAAATCCATCAAAGTTTATTAATATTTGCATAATTTGAGCAGATTTTGAATAGTTTTTACAGTATCGTGTTTTAATTTTAATAAAAAAACTGATAAATTTTGAAAACCAAAAACAAATTCAATCAAATTTGCATTTGTGGTAATCAACGCTTTGAAGTCAATACTTTGCAAGATCATATGCTCTAAAAAGCTTTCATCAAATAAAAAATTGTAGATTTAGTAGTAGTTCTATTCGTACAATTTCAATTACATCCTCCATCATTATTTGTAATACATTTTACTTTTTACATGCAATTGAACCGATTATTGACTGCATATTCAATGTTTTTCAAGACTAACTGAAAATATGAAATAATTATTAGTCTCATCGATGTAAAATCGTGAAAAAATACAATTTCAATGATTATGCCGAAGTCATGTCAATTTTGAACAAAATTATTATATATCGCGACAAAATCTCTTCAGTGGGCGTAATAACATAAACTGCATTAATTTTTGCTAGCGATCTTTTTTCCTTCAAGCATCGATATGAAAATAACAAATATCGTCGAAAAGGGTTTGTAATCTATCCCCCTGCTTCCGATAATTTGGCTGGACAGCTGACAGCTGTCTTTTAAAAGAAGAAGGCCACGAATATTGAAATGATAGGAACTTAAAAATCTAACTTATGGTCAACCATATTCGTAAGCATATTCAATAAATCTATATCCTTTTTTCCGTTCCAAGCAAGGACTAATTGATTTGCATTCTTCTTAGAATGGACCAATTTTAAAACCACTTACCAATCCTGCACACTGTTCACTTTGGTAATCACATGTAAGATTATTACACTGTTGAAAAGTTTACAGGCTTAATTTGGCTATCCTTATCATCTAGAGTACGTCATTACCTCTAATAATTTAGTAATTATTTTCTCGAAAGCCATTATCGCATTGCCAATTCCTGTTTCTTAATATTCACCACTCTAACGAAATTCTCTTTTGCATTCAAAGACATCTCCCATTCCAAACCGTGCCTACAATGGGCGTTATATTTCATCTTTTTTTGATCCAAAGCATCCTTGCAATCACTTCGATTAATTAAATGCAATGTAATTTCATCTGTTGGCTTTCTCATTTTCGTACGTTGCAAAACGCTCGAACTTGATAAATATTTCATGCATGGAAATCTCGCGGAAAGGATTTAATGAGTTTGAACCGCACAGAAACAGAAGAAATGTTTGTGCGGGAACGATGGTGATGTCTGCATAACTTCTGAGGGCTTTTTTGAAGAACGCACAAACAGGGCGAAATGCATCCCTTGAGTTTTGGCATTCATAAATGGGGCTCTAATCGCTTTTTGCACACAAGTCACGCACGTGTCCCCTTAACCGACTAAGCGATATGTGAAATCAGTGAAAGGATGTTAAAAAGTGTCTATGAGCATTTCAAATTATCCCACTCTTGGTGCAGCCATCAATTTTCTAAATGCAGTCAGAGGTGGAATGGCAATGGATTTGTTTAACCCTAGAGTGAATTAAACAGTAGATCATCAAGATGTTTGAAAGAGTGCCAAACAAATTTCTTTAAATAAAAACATTTACGAGCTATACAAAGGAAAAGCATTTGATAATGCTGGGTTTTATCGCAAAGTAAACTGTTTTTGGGCGAATTGAAAATGTAGGACTTAAATTACCTACCTAACATGATTTCACTGTTTCGAGGTGAAACATCTGAATAGATTATGTGTCCTGCACAGTTTTAGAAACAGTGTTTCAATTAAAACAACTTTAAAATAACATATTTCATCTTATATCGAGCTGCAATGCATCGTTAATAAGGACTATCTCAAGACAGCTTGGGTGAAATTGAATAGCAACGGTGAGCAATGGCTACGAGCCATGAAAATAATAACGATGTGCAAAAACACAATCGCGGCTGCCATGAATTGCTCCCTTTTAACATATATGTATATATATGGTGCTAGGGTGCAATATGTCAGGACCTTCATTTTGCCCGTTCACAGGACTCGCTCATAGTGTTAGATGCCGTTTACAATTAAACGTCCTTTCGCTTGGAGATAAGTGCAAATTACTCTCGCTTTCAATGCATAAATGACGAGTACCCGTAAAATGTATCCTGCATATTGGTCTAAGAATGTTCATTATGAATATCTGAGAGGAATTTTCGAATACTTTGATTTACCTGCAGATTTGAATTGACCGCATAGAGCTACTGAAATACCCTTAAGATACGATATGCGGGCTAATTTGGAAACTGATATTGTATGCTACTGGCCCCTAGGGATAAAAAACATAATAATACATATGATATTATTGAACGGACGATTTTAACAGGAAGATATGTTGATTAGCAAGGACGATGCTTTAGTGTACTTGAAGTGAATTTTCGAAGGATATGAACTGGTTACATTGAATGGTAGGTATATACATTGTATTGTGAATATCAAAGCAATAGGGGTATGATTTAATAAGGAAAAATCTGATCAGGGCACTTAAATCATCTAATTTTTTCTGAGCTCTGCATTAAAAGTTACAGAATTTCTTAATGGCTTCTAAATTTTGAAAAAAGTGAACCTTATTTGATCTCATATGAGTCTATACCAAAACGTCTCATATATTCGCTAAACGATGAGTTTCTTCAAGAATCAAAAGTCGTGTGTGGACTGTCATTCTTGTCGCTCTCTTCACCGCGATCAGTATTTATATCTACGCCTATATCTACGACTACACTTATTAAGCAAAAGGAAACTATAAAAAGAAAAAATCACGCAGCTTTGCAAACAAGTATTTTCTAAAGAAATATGAACCCAGCAGAAGAACAAGCCGTGAGGTGCGACCCATGAGGTCCACACGGTCAACTTCCCCGTAATATCTAAAAAGATATTGAAAATATTAAACACAATAATAATTATGGAAATACTACTACTTCAAATAATAAAAATGTACTTCTCGTAAAAGTTATTGGAATGACTTAATATTAATCATAACATCTACGCGAGCGTCAATTGATTACGTAAGGATTTTGGTGCATTGGTTTGATTGATTATTCACGCGGATCAATCGGAGGGACAGGTTACAAAGCAGTTTTTTCATTAAAGCTAAAACATGGTGCTGTGAAGACTATTGAAAATCTGCTCAAATTTTGCAAATATTAATAAACTTTGATTGACCTTACAACAATGTCTTTAGAATAAGAGATTCAAGGTATTATGATGAACCCTTTTTACATGGTGACTTTGAATGATTTTTTATTTTTTATTTAATTTTTTTTAATCATGAGAAAAGTTTTTGCTGGTTTCTCTACAAAAATTGATAAAATTTTATAAATTCTACACACATTTATTATTACGATGTGCAAATCAGGTTAAAAATGATTTTTTTTATGAAAAAACACTACTTTTTCAATTTTTTTAATAAATTAAAAAACCCGCTTTCAGGATTTTTTTAAAATATAAAAACATCATAAAAATGATAATTCGCGTCGATTGACACCTTAATGATGGAAATATTATATTTAGTTCTCGAGATATAATGAATGACGTAAATGACCTTGACCGTTTAATGAATTTTTATTTTTTATTTATTTTTTTTTGTAATCATGAAAAAAACTTTTGCTGGTTTTCTCACAAGAACTATTTGGAGTATGTAAATTATATAAACATTGATTACTTAGGTTTTGAAATCAGGTTAAAATTTTTGAGTTTTTGAAAAAAACTTAATTTTTGCCACTTTTTTTTAAAAAATCAAAAAAACGACTCAAAGAATTTTTTTACAAATTTGATAGAATCACATAAATGTTAATACGCGTCGATTGACACCTTGTTCAAAAAAATCGTACGTGTGGTTCGCGAGGTATAACGCATGACAGAAATGACCTTCAAACAGGCAAAACAGCAAAATCCCCCCCCCCTCCCGTCCGAAGTTTCCCAAAAACTAATCAGCTCTTAAAATTGCAAAGACGCTTCGATTGACACCTCAACGAAGTTGATACGACTTTGTTTACGTGAGTTATGGTCGTATAAAAAAGTGTCCACGAACGTACATACGTGCGTACGTACGTACGGACATACACACACACATACATCTCCCTTTCTAAAAACACTTTATATATACTCTATAGACCTCAAAACGTAGAGAAATGTTGAAAATTTCAATTTTGATTTTCGAGGCGATTACAAGAACTTCCCATATACTGGGAAATTAAAAACAAAGCAGATGACATGAAATTTGGCATAATCATGCCAAATGAAATTTCTCAAAATAATAAATTATCCACAATATAGGAAGATGTTCAATTTATTTGTTTTAAGTTTTAAAAAACACCGCACCCACTAAACAATTGCAGTGGTAAAAATGACAGTAATTATATACATGTATGTATGAATAATGTCGATAGACCAGCATCGGCAATCATAATGACCGTAATACCCACCAAAACACCATCGAAGGAATCTCTTACATGACTTGATTGCTCCATCAAAATAAATTTCGTATGTGCTTGAACCAATCCCATGGCCACGTGCTCACCCGAATAACGTCATATCGATTCGCAGCAGTTGCAACACGATTCAACCCTCGCCCAACGATCTACCGAAAATATTCGAATTAAGGACAATGCAATGGAACAGCTTGTCTATATAAAATCCCTGCTATTTTGTCGAATGGAAGCTTACTCGTCAGACCTCCACATCCTTCGTCTTTCATCGCTCGACTCTTGTCAGAAAAACATCGGTATTTTGTTTTATTATCTGTGGTCACGTGACTTCACTAGTAGTGTGCATTCGTTCGTGTATATATATATGATGCCCATTCATGTTGGATTATATTCGAAAAAGGACGAAACGGCTCAGCATGCATGCAGTTGTAGCAAATTTTCACTTGTGGTTGGTTACCAGATTACTATTGTAAAGGAAAATTTTGGGGTGGAAGCACGTGCTGTGTAGCTCAAAAATGGATGTTGCCTAGCGTGAGAACAGATTTATGTGTTATTGAATGAAATAAGATAAATCGTATTGACTAATTGTGTTAAGTTTGATTATTCATAAGAACAAACGGTCAGGACATTAGGTCACACGCTGCTAGAAGCATTTAGGTCCTTGCAAACTCTTGTTACTAAGCGTTGGATTGGTTGTTTCTCCCCAAATGTTTTTTTCGTGAATGAATCATAAAATTGATTTACGTTTTCAAATTCCGTTGTGTTGAAGCTTAGATTGGCAACATATTTTTAAGACACACGAGGATATGCTTTGCAAATTGCCATTTATCATTAGATGCTCATGAGCCATACAGCTAACGACCTTTATAATAAAGATTGAATAGTGAAAAAAATTCACATGGACTGGAATAAACCTCAAAAGTAACATAGAAGTAAAAATAGAAACCATTTTAAGCTGCAATAAAATTTCTGCTGTACAAACCACTTCTCGGAGTGTCTATTGAAGCAAAACTGACCGTAGTAAAATTTTGGTTCTTGAACTTTTTCTCAATCAAAATATAGGTGGCGTGCGCTGAGATAAACAGGAGCAATAGTATCCTGAACAACTAGTGCTAAGTTCAATGTGGCAATTAGCTCATCTAAAACGAATTTCCATGTATAATTAACTTCCTAGTATTTGGGAGGTTCTTGTAATCGCCTCGAAAATCTAAATTGAAATTTTCTACATATCTTTACGTTTTGAGGTCTTTAGAGTATATTTGTGTTTTGTTTGTGTTTTAGGAAAGAAGTATGTATGTGTGTGTGTATACGTGGACAGTTTTTTCTACGAGTATAACTCACGTAAAAGGTCGTATCGCCTTTGTAAGGTGTCAATCGAAGCGTCTTTACAATTTCAAGAGCTGATTAGTTTTTGGTAAACATCGATCTGGTGTTTTTTTCGTTTTAACCCGTTCAATGTCATTTCTGTCATGTACTTTATCTCGCGAACCAAATATAGGATTTGCATTGTCAATAACATTTGCATGAGTTTGATAAAAAAGTGCAAAATATTAGGGGTTTTTCATAAAAAATAAATTTTTAATCTAATTTGCACACCCAAAAATCAATCATTATAAAATTTATATATTCTAAACAGTTTTTGTAAAAAAGCATAAAAACGTTTTTTCATGATTACAAAAAAAATCCACAAAAAATCATTAACAATGTAAAAAGGGTTCATACAAATGATATTAACTGATATCTCTTATTCTAAAGACATTGTTGTTATGTCAATCAAAGATTATCAATATTTGCATAATTTGAGCATATATTCAGTAGTTTTCACAGTATCGTGTTTTAATTTTAATGAATAAACTACTTAAATTTTGAAAACCAAAAAAACAATCAAACTTACATTTGTGGTAATCAGCGTTTCGAATGGTAGAATGTTTCGTAGTCAAAACTTTGAGAGATCATATGCTCTAAAAAGCGTCCATCCAATAAAAAATTGTAGTTTTTAGTTTTGTCCTTTATTGTTTGTAAGATTTCAATTACTCCCTCCATCATCTTTTGTATTTTTTTTCTAGTTTTTACATGCAACTGAACCAATTATTGACTGCATATTCATTGTTTTTCAGGACCAACTGCAAAATAAGAAATAATTATTAGTTTCATTGTAATATCTAAAAAGATATAAAAAATATTAAACACAATAATAATTATGGAAATAATACTACTTCAAATAATAAAAATGTACTTCTCGTAAAAGTTATTGGAATGACTTAATATTAATCATAACATCTACGCGAGCGTCAATTGATTACGTAAGGATTTTGGGGCATTGGTTTGATTGATTATTCACGCGGATCAATCGGAGGGGGAACAGGTTCCAAAGCAGTTTTTGTCAATAAACTTTGATTGACTTTACAACAATGTCTTTAGAATAAGAGATTTAAGGTATTATGATTCGAATGAACCCTTTTTACATGGTGACTTTGAATGATTTTTTTTTATTTGATTTTTTTTCGTAATCATGAGAAAAGTTTTTGCTGGTTTCTCTACATTACACATTACATTATTAATAATAGTAATAATAAATATTTAATTTACCTCGTGCTTGAGGGTCCAGAACTCAATGACACTAAGATCCAGTGTGCATCTTAATTTTCCTTAGGAAAGGTGGATAAGAATTCGTTTTTATATATGTGTAAGACCAATATTTATGCCGCATCACTAGAATCGCTGACAAATTTGGACTTTGAATATTAAGGATACATGATGAAATATCATTTCCCTAAGTTCATACGTGAAAATGGGCTTTATATCATATAAAAATACAAAAACTGCGAAGCTTTCATTTAGTAGTAAATAATAAATCATTCAAAGCACATAGGATATACAAAAATAATAAAAAGATTAAGTTGTCCATCTGGACCAGATTTAATGGGCATCTGAAATTTAAATCGAGCATCGGAAATTTTGAATTCTGATAGACAAGCTCCTCATGAAATGGTTAAACCGACATGTTAAGTTTCAAGATTTCTATAACTTTTTGGAATTATTTTTGTGCTTTAGATATGATTTGAAAATCTTTACTTTACTACAATGCTGCCTTTTTCAATAATAAAATTTTCTGATTCCAAATGATAAGCTCCTGATTTAAAAAAGGGATTTTGCTAGTCATCATACCACAAAAATTCCTTACAATCATACGTACACCAAAAATTCCTTACAATTTTCATAGAAACATCCCGAGAACAAATTTAATTCTATGATATATTTAGATAATAGTAGGTACAAACTACATTATCTGCCTAAATTTTAGTCTCCAAAACCATTTCATTTTCATTTTTCAAACCAGATATGGTGACACGTCCGTCAAAAACACTCTGTTGATATCTTTTTAGGAGTTATCACGATATTCTGAGCTTAGCAGATCGTGGCAAGGCTTTCCTTTCTGCCTCACTTCATAGAGTTTGGCTTCTATCTCAAAGCAACAGAAGTTCAAGTTGACTTTCCTGTGGGCTTTCCTAAAAAAATTCATATCTTACATTCTAATCAATCTCTCTACACTTTTGTGAGAAGCTACCAGTCTCTTTGGGCGAGATTTGTCCCAGTGCCCCAGTTTTTTACGATAATACTTCTATTTGGAAAACAATGAAAATTCATTATTATTGTAAGTTATTATTGTTTTACGCTTATCTAAGAAGGCAACTAGACCTGGTTGATAGATCTACGAGTAAGAGATGAATATTTTTTTTAAAAAAAAGAATGCGACTCTTTTCGTTTATTGAATCATGCAGACGTCATTATTTTATCAACAAAGAACCTACTTTTGTAAACGTATGCTATTATATCAACCAAGGATAATTGATGAGCTTTTACGTTTATTTAAATTTAAAATTTTGAAAATGCTCAAACTATGCTGCACAAAAGTGTATTCTCCATCTTACTTTGGAAGTTTTATTGGAAAGTAGCCAAGTGTACTTGAATGCAAGATTTGAGGGCTTAAGAAAAAGAGAAAATACCCAGATCCGAAAAAAACGCCACATACCATTCACCTCTATCTATTGAATGCCTCCAATTTTTTATATCTACTATGAAACTGATACCATGATTCATGGTTGTATAACGACTTAAATGTTTAATTTTTCCCATTCTATTGAAGAAAATTTTCCTTTTTCCTTCAAATTTATAGATCGGAAAAGGTCGTAGACCATCTGAAATTCATTCAAAGGTAAGATCCATGCAAAGATCGTTACTACAATGTGAATAACAACACATGATAGCGTCATTTTCATGCTCGATTACGTTAAACACGGAAAGACAATGGTCTTGCTTGGTCCTTGTGGAGTTTTAATGAAAATGCATGCTATGGATGGAGGTACGGTCACACCCCTCGACGGTGCATTAGGCACTGTGAAATCATGGATAAAACCGCACCTGGAACGCCAGATGGACACGAGTTCGCTAAGTTCATTGGAAAATCCTTTTCATAGGGGTGCAGTGTAATGATCGCTTGGCACCTATCCCACAAATTCACCTATACTTAATGTGTTAAAACAGTGCAACTATTTAGCGTTTTATCAATGATATACGAGTGACAGGTTGAAATTTTCGAACATGATTGCTTTCCGGGACTACAAAATGAAGTATTATGACTAAATCAATACTGAACTATGCATTTGGGGTTTCCTAAGACGAATTTTGGTGAAAGATATCTGTACGTTATCATAATTCAGAGATTCTTCAAGTAAAGCTTTTCTTTATCCAAAAACCGGAAAAACTTCAGGCAATCCTGCACAAATATTCCTAACTGCGAATGAAATCACTATTTTCGAAACAAGTGCCATTACCTTGCACACAATCAATCATCTCTTCATCGACATGAGCTGGTGTACCTTGCGAAGAAATCTTATTTCGTTCTGAAGACCACTTTTGATTACAAATGATTTAATCCTCTAAGTCATTCATACCCAACTTTGGGCTAAAAGTATCGGCAGATGTCCTTCTGTTTATTTTGCGAATTTTCCAGTTGCACTTCTACGATGCGAGACAGCTGAAGAGGGTGAGAGATTCTAAAGCCTTCAGATGTGAACGTAAACAAGAAGTCTTTCGTTGGGATAGTCTGCGACAGTTTATATCCCATGATATCAAGGGTGGTCAGAGTAAGTGTGCCACCCTTGGCTGATGCTTCTGGTCGTGACATAATCAGATTTCTGGCCATAAATTATGATGTGCAGTGAAACTGACTGTTGAAATAAGAATTAATTTACTCTCCGAAAATCGGTAGAAGTTTTTAAAAATGTCCGATGGTCATAGGAAAGCTGAATGTTTTTGAAGCAACTCCTTGGAAATCAGTAAGTGTATGATTTCCAATGAAAGGGGAGATTCATGCTTTCAAACAAATTCCGTTGAGTAGCTATCAATGGAAATCATCAACTAAAAAAATTATGCTCTTACACCTGCTACTTTGGTCTAGATTTAAGTGATATCTAGGGGAAATATTTACTCATATCGAATTGTGTGTTCCTCGTGTCTTTCATTGCACACTCAAAAGTTCATTGGATGGAATTGAAAAATGTTACGTTATAAATTCGTTGACACCAATATTATTTCGCTGTAGGTACCTATGTGAATAGTTTGACAACGTACTCACAATGATATGGTTTATCACACTATGAGTGTCGGTACGCGGAAGGAATTTGTGAAAATGATCAACAATTCACATAAACTTCACCTGCCGCCCGCAGATTCTGTACAATGCTATGCTGCATATGCATATGCTCAAGCGTTGGATTAGTGTTTCGGAATTTTAACACAAAGAGCAATAACATTCGATGGTAATTTATTCTTAGTGAGAGAATTACTACATTAAATTCAAAAAAGATAGAGAATTATTTAATATTTGAAAAGGGTACTTGCAAATGCCACCAACTATCTTAATTAAGTAAATAATGCATCGAATTTTTGCGATTAACCATTGTGCCTACGAGCGACCAATAACGGGTTCAATGAGAATGTGGCGGGCAATAAGACTCGTCTGTTATGGCATATATTATTATATTAAGGTTTCCCGTTTAAGTCCTTGTTATCTTAATGAAAAATGAACATTAATCTGTATAAAACAAGCTGCAAGGTGCCACCCTTGAAGTTCATACGAACAACTTTCCAGTAATATCTACATAGCTAATAAAAGCAACAACAATAATAATATCACTTTAAATAATAATGAGATAATAATTGTAATGAGTCAATATTAATCGTGTCATCCCTTATTCTATATAAATATTTATTATTTATTGATTTTTACATATAATTTTTGGAATCATGGAAACTGTAATTTTTCGTTTGATAAGAATTTTTTAAAGCATACAATTTGCTACATCATTAAATGTTACAAGCGCTAATCAGACTGAAAAAAATTGTTTAATTTATTGCACTTTTTCGTTAAATTATAAAATGCCTGGACTAAATTCATTGAAAATTTTACCAAATCATGCAAACGATAATACGCTTTGATCGATAACACAACCATTTGTTTGGAGTAAGTAAAGCAAATTATATTATTCGAATCACTATAACTATTTTAGGTTTACATATAGGTATTATAGCTGAGGCGATTTTGACCCTTATTCGCGATGCACGCTAGGTTCTCTTGTTTACTCTTGCTGTCAAGAAGGAAAAACCAAATCCTTTTCGCTCAAATTAACTTAGTTTAAAACCTTAAACCACAGTGTAGTAGTAGTGTAGGTATACGCGAGATAGCCTAACTGTAACTTATCGTTAGTGTGATCTCGCGTATGCCTACCCCACTCCATTGGGTCAACGAAATGAAAGTCTTGTTGACTAAATTTTTTATTGCGATATTGTTGGCGCCCAACGTGGGGCCTGAGTGATGAAGCGGTCGGTTTATACGTTCGTCCGTCGCAGCTTACGTGAATATTTGTTAAACATTTCGGGTTTCGGACCAGTTAATAATGAATTAAGCCCTATTATGTTGGTCACTAGTTGATTCCAAGCTGTCCAAGCTGTTCATTAGGCTAGACAAACCAATAGGACGACAAAAAAGAACACCTTATGATGATGTTTGACTCGGTTTCATTGAATGGACTAGAAGCATTTTTGTATACGCGAAGCAATCTAGAAATTATGTTCAATTAACATCACCTTATCCGATCTTTTATTTTAATAGCATTTGAAATTACAAGCCCCATGAAATCATGATGATTTAATTAACATCCGCCACAACGCAAACTATCAGCCCTTAACTTCCGCAAACCAAACAGGATATGCAGCACGCGTTCGTTACGCTCAATGGTTGCATTTCCAGCTGCATTGTATGAAGAGTGAAAATTGAGCAGCGATAAGAATAATTTCAATCTGCTATTTTACATATCGGAAAATTTTAATTCGGCGGCACCCCTTCCAGATTCACATTGCAGAAAAACCATTTCTTCATAGAAATAACACATTTTTCAATGGTCGCGTGCTTAAAATTATGCCGAGTTTTCAATTCAACTCGAAACACGCTTAAGGAAGAAAGTGTTGAAAGTGCGTATTAGAATCGGTAATGCCTGCATTTAATGTCACTATATATATGCGAGGAATAAATAACAATGGTTGAACTAGGGGTAGCCCAGTAAACTACTTTGTTGAGATTGTTACGACAAGGACCACAGTCGAGGTGCAAGTCAAGTCGGGCAAGGCTCCCTGGATGATGAGTAGCTAGCCTATGGTAAGGTCTTTGAACTTTTTTGTTACCAATACATACTTATTGTCATCTGGAAATAGTTCGGTTAGATACATTCTCACCTATCTTCGCAAATACTTTCTAAGGAATATTGACAAGATGCACAGTGATCGGTTCATCATTCCACCTTTTTTCGATGATAGAAGCTCAAAATAGTCATTAAAACTTTCAACGCTGCAATGATGTAGTGTAGACTCTTTTAAGGAACCTGACGTTGACTTCTAGGTCCTATGGGTTGCTTGATCTTCAGAATGGGATTCATCTCGTGAGTTTACTATTGAGAATCAGAAAGATTGAGGTAAACATCATTGGATACTTGATAACATTTCAGCCTCAGACATACTGGACTTTTAACATTTCTCGTGTCGTGCGAAAATCCGTCAACATTTAATAGTTCGTTTCTTTTCATTAAACTGCTCCTACGTGGTCCTTCTGTATAGAATGTTGCCACTATTATTAGAAACATACAGGAGCAGTCGGCCGCCTTTTACCCGGCCTAATGATACACCACGGCTGACTAATCCCGATGGGTCATCTATCCAAGGGAAACTATGCACGCACTGGGCATTGAGCGCCAACAAAGTCTAGTCCAGGTGTCGCCAAGCAAGCGTACCGCCAACAAGTGAGTAAGCCTCGGTTGAACGATGGACTTGCAATCCTTGGAGCCGACCACTCAATTCGTACGGCACCATCATGCCAGGCTAGATTCGAGCGTATTCGCACGAAATGCAGCCAACCACCCACCTCCACGCGAACTCATCGATAGATGACTCATTTGGCTTGCAATCATTAAAAATTCAGCAAATATCTGGGAATGCGGCTTTTGTTTAGAGCAAGGGTTCGTCGCTGGCACATGTGCCACAATATATCGAAAAAGGCTCCCCAGCAGTTTTCATTTGACTCATTTAAACGAGCACCCAGCCGTCGAGTCGCGCTGCGGCAATGGAAATTCAAACATTCGGGAATGTCAGTAAAGAGTATTTACGAAACATTTCAACCCTTTTCATTTAGCGACACGCGTCCCAACGCAATCTTTGATAACCCGGCAAATTCTTGAACGGTTGTATATTACCTATCTGTTTAAGGTAACCAGGAACCAAGTCATTTGTGTTGTTCCGCGTGCAGACCAAAATGGAGGCATATTTAGATAAATCACCAAAGCAAAGGCTTGAAGCGTGTTACAAAAAGGGGGTTGGAAATTATGTACTTCCGCCACTATTTGCTTTGAGGGGAGATATCGATGCTGTAAATAAGTCATTTGGCTCGATAGAAGCAACAGCAACACTTTATAGTAACTCGATTAATAAATGAGTAACAAAAACGAGCTTATGAAGTGTAAAGAGATTTTATAAAACGTGTTAAGTAAGTACAAGACTGTTCGTATATATAAAACAAGCCGCGAGGTGCGACCCTTGAGGTCCACAGGTCAACTTCCCAGTAATATTTACATAAATATTAAAAATACTAAACCAAATAATAATTTTGAAAATAATACTACTTTAAATAATAATAATGTACCTCTCATAATAGTAACTGGAATGACTTAATGTTAATCGTATCATCTACGGGAGCGTCAATTGATTACGTAAGGTTTTTGGTCGATGGGGACAGATTGATTTGATTGAATATTCACGCGGATCAATGGGGGGGGGGGGGCGGGGTTCTACGTTATTTGTTATTTTCATATTGATGAAAGCTTTTTTTATAGCATATGATCTAGCAAAGTATTGACTACGAAACATTTTACCATTCAAAGCGTTCATTGCGACAAATACAAATTTGATTAATTTTTTTTTGATTTTCAAAATTTAAGCAGTTTTGATATAAAAATTAAAACACGGTGCTATGAAGACTATTAAAAATCTGCTTAAATTATGCAAATATTAAGAAACTGTGATTGGCTTAACAACAATGTCTTCAGAATAAGAGTAGTCGGGTAAAATCATTCATATGAACACTTTTTACATGGCGACTTTGAACGATTTTTTATTTTTAATTTAATTTTTTTAAACATCATGGAAAATGATTTTACTGGTTTGACCCCAAAAATTGATAAGGATTTATAAATTTTATAAACATTTATTTCCGTGTTGTGCATATCTGGTTAACAAATTTATTTTTTATGAAAAAATCCTAAATTTTTGCATTTTTTTTTGTTAAATTAAAAAACGCCTCCAACGATTTTTTTACATATAAAAACATTACAAAAATGTTAATACACGTCGATTGACACCTAAGTGATGCAAATATTATATTTGGTTCGTGAGATATAGTGAATGGCAGAAATGACCTTGAAATCATGATGACTTTTAATGATTTTTGATTTTTAACTTAATTTTTTTTGTAATCATGAGATAAAATTTTTGTTGGTATTTGCACAAAAACTGTTTGGAGTATATAAATTTTATAAATATTGATTACTGTGTTTCGAAAATCAGGTTAAAAATTTACTGTTTATGAAAAAAAACCTAATTTTTTGCACTTTTTTCAAAAAAATGAAAAAACGCCTCCATGAATTTTTTTAAAAACTTGATAGATTCACATAAATGTTAATACGCGTCGATTGACTCCTTAATGATGAAAATCGCATGTCTGGTTCGGGAGATATAACGCATAACAGAAATGACCTTCAAACGGGCAAAACAACAAACCCCCCCGACCGAAGTGTCCCAAAAACTAATCAGCTCTTAAAATTGCAAAGACGCTTCGATTGACACCTCAACAAAGTCAATAGGACTTTGTTTACGTGAGTTATGCTCGTAGAAAAAACTGTCCACGAACGCACATACGTACGTACGGACGTACGTACATACACACACACACACATACATACATACTTCTTTCTAAAAACACTTAAAATATACTCGTAAGACCTCAAAACGTAAAGAAATGTTGAAAATTCCAATTTCGATTTTCGAGGCGATTACAAGAACTTCCCATATACTGGGAAGTTAAAAATCCTTGGATTGCTTTAAATGAGATTTCTTTTTAAATATCCACGGCTAAACAGGTATACTTTCCCAAAAAAGTAAATATTTCTCAATAAATGTTGGGCCATTGAATTTAATCATATTTGTTAAATACTTTCGAAAGAAAACGTTGATTATTTGCAAAAGTTCTTCCCTTTAGCATGGTTGAATTATTCGGAGGCCGAAATAATCGCTTCGTGGTATATGAATCGTTTATTATGTAGATGGATGTCCATGTTTCGAAAATGGAAGTATATTCGTGGATAAGACGTCATACTTGAATATTGATTGCATCAGGACCTTATACAAGCTTTCACCATGATCTTTTTTTGTGCATTAAGGGTTGTCGTCACATGTGCCGGGATACCTTCAGCTCGTTTCAATTCAACCCAACAGCTTCCCGTAATGTAAGTCCTCCTTAATCAAACCAATCTCTGACAAACATAAAGAACCCTGAATTTGCTTGATCAAACATATAATGTCTTTCACTTCTTATTATTATTTTTTTCTTCAAATATAAACCACTATTTCCTTCCACCTGAAAAACTCTTTCAAACGATTCTGATTTTTTCTCAAACACTTTGGCTTTCCTTGTTCTTCACTATTTCACGCGATCTTTCTTTTTTTCTCAAATCGGACTCGAAATCTTCTCCTTCCATAACCAACTGCCTCCCCAGTACTCTCGTTTTTCAACTTCATTCCCATCATTTTTGGGGCCGGATGCAAAAGGTCCCGCTGGCTTCCAGTTAGATGCGGATTCCAGATTTTTCCTGGTTGCCAAGTCGCATCAACCCGCTACTTGGCATTGACCTTGCATTCGCATTCCAACTGAAAGCTGCAGCCCGAGCAGGGAAAAGCCTGAAGGAAAAAAAATCCGAGACAACTCTGGGGATCGAACCGACCTCCTCATGGTTCTGAGACAGCGACGCTCCCTGAAGGCTACTGACTACTAGTGATAACAGACGGGCTGCAGTTAGAGCGTCGACATGAAAATGGCAAATAACGTAGAAAACGCTTTGTAACCTGCTCCCTCCCCCATTTGATCCGCGTGAATATTCAATCAACCCCCCACCAAAATCCTTACTTAATCAATGAACGCTCCCGTCGAGGATACGATTAATATTAACTCTTTCCAATTCCTGTTATAAGTACTTATCATTATTATTATTCATAGTAGCATTATTTTTGTTATTATTATTGTGTTTAATATTTTTAATATCTATGTAAATATTACTGGGGATTTGACCGTTTGGATCTCGAGGATCGCATCTCGCCAGTTGTTTCAGTATATTTTACCAATGATTATAATATCAAAACGATAAATAAAACTTATAAAATAAAAGTACTTGAAATATTTTTAACATCGTAGACAATATTATCTTCCTGTACAAGTCGAGGGTATTTATTTTTAGAAGATACCAAAGCACTTTTCCAGTAAGCAAACCAATCATCAAGCATTATCTAGTATAACTTACAATGGAATTTCAAAAAAAACAATATACTTGTATTTAGATCTACATTTCTTTTATTTCTAATTCTTTTGTAAAAGACCTTATGATCTTCATTAACTATTTTATTGCGACATCAAAGAAACCCTTGTTCAGATGATTTTGTTTAAATTTTCAATTCTTTATCTTTTAAAATGTTTCGGAAATATAAGGTTGTAGAAACTAAGCACTTGAGGAAAATGGCAGAATATAAGCGTTGTTGTTATCACCCACATAGTTTTGACCAAAAAAACATTTAATGAGCAAAATTAACAAATATGTGCGCACGGATCATGTAGCTAATTTCTTTGTGAAATGTAGGACTCAATAAATTTACTTCTGTTATGGTCTTTCCAGATTTTATTATACTTTTTGTAATATACACATACATGATTTGAATACTTTTTGCTCAAAAATCAAACAACGTTACTTTGTCTAATAAAATTGCAGGCCAGTAAACTAGGATAGGTCTGGAGTATTCTTTTACATATACCGTCAAATATTCACAAGCAATTTAATATCGTTACAAAATAAATCTGCAATAATTGTACAGTGATGATCATCTCCTACGTTGTTGCACGTCTGCTCCTATTTGTTCGCGCATTTTGGATCCAACATTTGGTTCGCAACGGTCATCAACCGCCACAACCAGCACTTTGCATCGCTAAATAATGATACATGAGTACAAGCTGCACTTCAATTCCTTGACTTGCATTGATTCATAAATCACGACGAGTCGCCACTGTTTAAGTGTTGGCTCATCGTCTTGCCCGCCTTCGACACGAAACCGCAACTAATTATGTCCTTGCTTAGCGCCAAAGTATTTAAATTTAGACCGCGCCATGCCATCGCTGGAGCCACTACCAACAGTGAGTGACTCACGGCTACCTAGTCTTCAGATCTATTTATACGTTGCATCACACAAAGTGGCTCCTTCACAGTGTCGTGTCGATGACGTCAGGAGATTCCCAGTGTGTATCATCGAAGGAATCACCCAACCGTGGCGGTGGCGAAGGAACATGACTCAACCTTAAGATGGTGCAAACGACACGACGACCGCCTCGTTTTGTGTATGTTGTTTTTTAGGGGGTGAATACAAGGTTGGTCGGAAGAAACTTCTTCCTGTTCCAAGGAACAAATGAATCAGCGTTAATTTGTATCCACTCGGATTTTTCACAGTCCTTTAGCTATTTATTTCTGGGGCTTAGCCTTGATATAGGCATTTTTCTGCTTTAGATTGTACTCCGCAAACTTCGCTGGACGCCTAATTCCTCATACAAGTTATCATGAGTTTTCAGTTAGCGTCTCCTTGCATATGCACGAGCATAACAATCGCGTCCCCATAGCTTTCCGATAACTCTTTAGCGCTGCGAGTAATAGTCTGGAACGAACAAAAAATGTCTACTATTTATGCGATTGGATCGAGTCGAAAGGAGCAGCAGCTGCACTAACTTGCCACGCAGCACAACTATGCGCGTGGAAGCACCACACGAAAATCATATCAACATAATGGCAAGCCGTTAACCAGTATCACAGCACGTCCTGCAATTCGCAGACAAAAGGACCGCTGCTACAAGTTCGACTACGAGTGGTGTTTCACCCCTAGAAGCGCATAGCGTGGCGCAGGGTGTAGTACGTAGTGATTCTAATAGGGCCAAAATGCACAGCTGTCTCTCGGAATCCCCTGTTCAACATGTCGTACCTCCGCCCGTGAGCTATGAGGACTTCAGGATAGGAATTTCTGGGAAGATATTGACTTGCGTCGACTGTGTTGTTCCACGGGTGAGGCTCCTCGGCAAGCGGCCTGTTATCTCCGTAGCATCGTAACGTGGGTTCGTGACTATTTGTACGGCTTGCGGTGAGGGTTGTTAAATGATAGTTCTAGAAGCTTGCCTAGACATATTTAAATAGTCGATTGTATTGATTGATGTGATTGCTGGTGACTGTTAGCTGATGGCCGCAACCTGCAAGTACTTAAACAATAATCAAATTGATAAGGTACTGAGACAATCAAGTTGGGCTATTCATTTAGAGTGGACCGTCCACCAGACTTATTCCAATGCTTCTTCACCGTTCATTATTTCAAATATTTATTATATCAAAAATTTGTAGTAGCTTCGCAAATAAATAAAAAAATTCTTTAAATCAATAATAACGTTGATCAATTCCTTGGCTCCTTCGTTGGCAAAACTTAAAAAAAACATATAATTTTACTGAACCGTTAAACTCGACAACCCTGTTTACTATTTTTCCTTGCTCGGTAATGGCACGTTGCTTAGTCAGAGAAGTCGAAGACACCATTGTGCACCTTAAGGAAGAGAAACTCCCCGTAAGGAATGCAACAAGGAACAACCTGAGACTGGTGCGATGCGAAAGCAAAAGTTGCTTGGCGTAGGGGAAGCTGCTATTGACCTTGGGATTGGTTTTTCATTCAAGTGGAAAAGTTGGTGCGTGCAACAAGTGGCGTTTTCTTTTGCACTGAGCCGAAGCAAGTTAATCGTGGACAGGTTCAAGACGATAAGGACGACGTCTTGGAAGTTTATGTTTCTCTGTCTCGTAGAATGTAGACGAGGATGATGCCGTCAGTCCGTTGGTGGATTATGTATGATTATGAGATTTTTTGGTACGATTAATTTGTTTAGTTGTGATTTCGATAAATGTTTGTGATTTGAGACTGTGTATGTTTTGTTTTAGATTTTCGTGATGTTCACAAGGACAAGAAATGCTGGTATTTATTCTATAGTGACACCAACTTCGAGTTTTGACTTAATTGCTGGCTTACAATTTTATTCATTTTGGTATACTTATACTGCTGTCTTGGAGTCAAACATCATACTCATACAATAAACATGATAAGGGAGGCGATGAGTTACAATGTAAAACGAATATATCCAATGTGTTCCCTAGGAAAAGCCCGAAATGTAAAAAAGGATCAAAGAAGCACTAATCGAATACTACTAGACAATAACGATGTGCTACTTAACAATAGATATAATATCAAGACCCAATACTAGGGTAGTTACTAAGCTTATTGACTCTTGCAAAACAATGACAATTTTATAATGTATAAACATCATACTCCATTTCTAAACTGTTATAAAGAAATTTTTGGATACGAAAAGTTCTGATATATATATTTTTGAAAGTTTACAATAGCGTGTAGAAAAGTATCCTTATTCGAAATGTGCGGTGTTGAGTATTATAACTATAGAGGTGTATACTGAATACATAAATTATTTCGTCAAAAAAAAAATTCGCAACAGCTAGTTTGTCATCTTGTACCCTATTGTTGGAATTTAAGTTTAAAAAAACCTTTGCAATGACTAACACTTTAACTACCGGAAGTCTAATAACAGGTTTGCCAATGCTTATCGACAAGTACTTAATCTATACCCGGTATTTGGCCAGACATCATTTGTTGTCTGGAAGCCATTTTGATCGGAGCAAATGTTGTTTTAAGGCATTCAGTCATCATAATTTTTAAACTAACTAATGGATTGAAATAGTGACAGTTTTGCAAAAAATTCACCATATCGTAATTTGGTAATCGTTGCAGACCCAAAAAGTCAATGTCTGTACACTATGGAAAAATATTTTTGAGGGACTGTTTGGAGTTAGTAGCAACAGAAAATATCGTCGTTATCGTAGAAACCTTGACCGTCTGTAAACCCATAGACTTGGCATTTCTTGGGTCAACATTTAAGATACTTTTTATTCCCGAAAATGAGCGTGTTTCTACAAGAGTCAAGAAAATTAACTTAGAATCGAACTTCGCGTGCAAAACTGAGCATAATCTAATGACTTGAGTAGTAAGGAATATGTATGCGGACGGACAGTAGTGCGAATTCTGTGTGAGTGAATGAGCAAGCGGTTGAAGTGAAAAAGCCATTAAATAATTGGATTATTTTTGTTCCAAGCAGAACAATGAATACAACAACAGATTTGCTGTCCTATGTTAAATTTGTAATTCTTTTATTTATAAATGGCTTTTTATTTCATAATATTTACTGATATTTTATGAGCTAAAGCCATCAATTTGATAGTTTTGTTACCAATATGTATCTCTTAGAAAAAGTCAAATTTTAGGAAAAGACAAAGGTTTCATTACACCATACACAGCATCTTTAGTTTGCCCGCGACTTCATATGCGTGGATTTTCCACGCGAATAAAATTGCGGGCATTTCATTAAACAGTTCTTATGAAGAAATAAGTACGCACATCTAGTCAGTAATAGATTGACAACATCTTATTCAAGAAGTTCTTTAGCTGAAGTATGAAACTGTAAGCCAAGGTTCAAAGTGAATAAATTTTTGTATACTATTCTGAAACAGAGGTGCTGAGAAAAGCAGCAATTGCATAAAAAAAATTCAGTTACACAGTAAAAATTCATAAAGTCAATGTCAACGGATTCAAAATAATAATGAAAATGCAAAAAATTAAATAGAATTTAATATTGTCCGATGTAAAATCACTATACATACACACAATAGGAATATCCGAATGCATTAAATATCAAACTGAAATCTTATCTCCATTCTTGATTTATGGCAACTTGAATAGCTTCATTCTCGCAGGAAGACTACATTCACATTTATGTAGCTTCACACATCAACTGGACCATGTGCCATAATTCTTTATGTACGCGTGGCAACCTTCTGACGATATAGAAAATAATAAACCCGTTATAATACTTTTTTTCCAGTTGCTTAGAAACTCGGTTGTCCCATACAACCTATCCGCCAACCTTCCAAAGGATCAACTGTGTAAAAAACCTTAAATTATACCATATTCATTCACCCTTCTAATGCATCAGTAGTCTAACCCTTAAAAACAGAACAAAAGAATTTTTCCACCCCTTGGCGCTACACCATTCGCCGGGAACTGTTCTTAAATGTTATGTATGTATGTCCTGTGTGCATGCACATGAGATTTTTTTTGAGAACAGAGACAAAAATGTTTTTGCAACAATTGTACACAGATTACGCATTCAGATTTATATTTGAATAAACATTTCCTACGACGTATTTTAAACAAATTGATTTTTTTTGGATGTATGTATTTAATTACGTCTTGATTTATTTTTTGTTGGTGGCCGTTATCACCGCGAGGTTCCTTTAGGTAGAAAATCTTTTCTTACGAAAGCTGTAGGTATAGATTTCCGGTAGTTACAGAAATATGTAAATTATATTGTGTAGGTTAAAATTTGAATTTCTTACCAGGTGAAATACCTCCAAATGCTATGCACGAGGCTCAAATGTCCTGGAATATAGCTATAAAAGGTATGATTCAATCGGAACATTTAAAATGGCACCAGTGTGGGTAGGTTCATTGATGCAATCTTCAGTCACATTTTTTTATCCTCGAACCAACGAGTCTATTGTTCTTCTCATCCCTTATTTTAGCTCGCCCGATTTTACCGTGATCAATGCCTACCAATATCCTTTTCTGTTTGACTGTCGCCAAAGTTCGAGAATATACTCAGCGAAATCCAACTTTTCTGCCCGGGAATGCATAGAAACCAAAATAACACAACGATTTGAAAGGACCAGGTCTATGCACGTGCCCCGTCCGTAAAACGTAAATGTGGTCGCGTGCAGCAACTAAGCAGACGTCATCAGCTTCTGCCGCAGCCCCGAGCAGCCGAGAGGCAGTCCATCAGATCTGAATTCGAAGGACCCTTCCTTTCTAAACCTGAACCAATCTGTCTTCACGTTCATTCATATAAGGGCCAGGTTGCATGGCAGCAACGAATGTTGCTAAGAATGAACGCGTTGTGGGGGTAAACACCGCCATTGTAAAGGATATTATACAGTATTGACAACTTAAATTTAGACGAGGATGATTTTCTTCGTAAATGGTTGGTATCTGGTTCATATCTATTGGATTTTGCACTATTTTCAGCTTGAAATGAAAATGGAAGAGAAGTTAGCATGTCATCGGCACACGTTCAATGGATAATCATCAATTATATGATTGGAAATTATTATCAAAGATAAATATTGGACTAATCAACTAGCTTTCAATATTAATAATTGATGGCGCAACAGCCCATACAAATGTTAGAGTTAGTTCATTTACTTGACCAACGGATCAGTAGGAGGTGAAGTGGTCAACAGCAACTCTGGGTCTCTTTTACCGACCGCCGAGTGAACTCATAGTCCGGCACCAGATCCCATTTGCGAAAACGACAGCCTCCAAACTGGTAGTCAGCGCATAGGAAGCTAGCACTCCTACCACTAAGCCACCCAGATTACTAACTGTCACCATTATACATTTCAAAATATTAGGTTAATATTTATATTTCTTTTAATTTATATTAATTCGTTCGATTAAACACTCTATAATGTTTTTAGGTATAATTCAAAGGGTGTGTTTTAAGTGACCTATTGAAGGTTACTTTTTGCATCTAATGGAACTATTAGTATGTATGGATAGTTAGTTATCAAAATCGGCAAGGAGGTTAAATCTATATTGATAATTTAAAAAAAACTATTTTTATTTTTTCAAGAGAAGAAAAATGATGACACGGTACTCGCAAATCAATTTAGTTTTGAAATTATTTGAAGAGAATTGTTGATACCCGTACACTTGTTTTTATCTAAAAAAAGGATGCTTAACTATAGAGGAATATTAGCTTTCAACGTCCATTTTAAATTAGGTACTAGTCATCTCAGTCCGTCTAGGTATTTAAATTTCTAAGCAAAAGTAAAATGTATGAAAGTCGGCATTATGGCAGCCAAATAAACAAACCCTTGAGGTCCCAAACGGTCAACTTCCCAGTAATATCTACATGAATATTAAAAATACTAAACACAATAATAATGATGAAAATAATACGACTTTGAATAATAATAATTAGAGGTACTCATAAAAGTAATGAGGAATGAGTTAATATTAATCATATCTTCTACGGGAACGTCTATTGATTACGTAGGTAAGGGGGATGATTGAACATTCACCCGAATTAATCGGGAGTGAGGGGGGGGTACGTTACAAAGCCTTTTTTGTTATTTTCATTCGATGCTTGAAGGACAAAAGAGCGCTAGCAAAAATGAATGGAGTTTTTGTTGTTACGTTCACTGAAGAGATTTTGTCGCGTGGTGACCATTTTAAATAGTTGTGTTCAAAATCGCCATGACTTCGGCATAATCATTGAGTTTAAATTTTTTAATGAAAGATTTTAAAAGCATATGATCTTGCAAAGTATTGACTAGAAAACATTTTACCATTGAAAGCGTTCATTACCACAAATGCAAATTTGATTAATTTTTTTTTTGGTTTTCAAAATGTAAGCAGTTTTTTTGTTAAAATTAAAACACGGCACTGTAAAAACTGCTCAAATTATGCAAATATTAATAAACTTTGATTGATTTAACAACAATATCTTTATAATAAGAATAATCAGGTAATATCATTCGTAAGAACACTTTTTACATGGTGACTTTGAATAATTTTTTGTAATCATGGAAAAAAGTTTGGTTGGTTTCTCTTCAAAAACTAATAAGAATTGTTAAGTTTTATAAACATTTATTACTGTGTTGTGCAAACCAGGTTAAAAATTTATTTTTTTATGAAAAAACCTTAATATTTTACAATTTTTTATTAATTTAAAAAACGGCTCCAACGATTTTTCAGAAGCATAAAAACACCATGAAAATGTTAAGGCGCGTAGATTGACATCTTAGTGATGCAAATACTATATTTTGTTCGCGAGATATATGTAGTGAATGACATGAATGACCTTGAAGGTCATGATGACTTAATGATTTTTTTTATTTTTAATTTAACTTTTGTCATCATCATTAGAAAAAGTTTTGCTGGTTCTGTTTCGAAAACTATTTGGAATATATAAATTTTATAAATATTGATTACTGCTTTTTGCAAACCAGGTTAGAAATTTATTGTTTATGAAAAAAATCTTAATATTTTGCACTTTTTTAATAAGTTAAAAAACGGCTCCACATTTTGTTTTATAAATTTGATAGAATCATATGAATGTTAATATGCGTCGATTGGCACCTTAACAATAGAAATCCTATGTTTGGTTCGTGAGTTATCGCGCATGACAGAAATGACCTTCAAGGAGTGAAAACAGCAAACTCCCCCGACCGAAGGTACTCAAAAACTAATCAGCTCTTAAAATTGCAAAGGTGCTTCGATTGACACCTCAACAAAGTCGATACAACTTTGTTTACGTGAGTTATGCTCGTAGAAAAACTGACCACGAACGCACGTACGTACACACACACACCCATACTTCTTTCTAAAAACAATTAAAATATTCTCTAAAGACCTCAAAACGTGAAGATATGTTAGAATTTCAATTTCGATTTTCGAGGCGATTACAAAAAAATCGATGGCACTAAGAATGCGTTAGTAATAACTGATTTTACTTCGAAATAGAATTAGAAAAATGATCGCGTTGCCCGCTAATATTGTATCGAAGACAGGAATGCTTGGCACCATCCAAATAGTATGGCGGGACACTGTATCGCAGGATTTATTGACAAAGGTGTGCAGCGCGCACTTAACGCAGGCGTAATGAGTGAGTGAGATTGGTCGGCGTCGCGCGCTATGTGCCTGCGAGCAACACCCAACAAGCCAACGAGGAACAAGTTGCAGGCAGACACATTGCCAGGCGCGTTCACGACAGGACACCGCTAAGTATATAGCGATGAAGCACACGCATACATTCATTCTGGCCGCCAAGGACTCGCAGGACGAAACGGTGGCCGACAGCCGGCTTTTATTTTCGTTTCCCACCATGTGCGTTGCTTCGTGCGAGGACTGCGAGCACGAAAACCATAAATAGGCCCGAATTGTTTGTTGATTCGTCATTCACTGCCTGGCCGTGGATGGAGTCTCAGTCCTGTTCAGAACATTTGTTTAGTGCTGGCAATTGCAGTTAAAGGAGGCAGTTGATGCCATCAACAGAAACTTGGAGAGTTTCAAGTGAAAGTGCGTTGTTGAGTTCCCGAGGCTGTTGATTGTTGCACAGTTGAGTGGTGCGAGTTCGCGAAAGTCGTGATGCGATGGCTTCATCTCATTCATCCCCTATCTACTATCCGCCCGTTATTGGAAGCGTCCAAGGGTTGTTGACGACTGTTGCTCAACTTCCCACCAAATACAAGATCCGCTACCTGACCAAGATGGTCGAGAGTCCTCTGGACCTTTCTGTGAAACAGACCCCACAAAATGTGTGTGCGCCTATTACTCCACCGCCTTCGCCTCCCAAGAAGCGCTACCGCGACGAGGACTTCAGCAGCAGTAGCTCCGTGAGCAGCGATGATATGTCCGGATCCACGAAAATTCTCAAGGCCGAGCTGCAGCTAACGATCCAAAAGGAGGTGACTCCCCAGAAGCCCATCAAAGTGTCTTCGGCGCCGAGGACCTCCAAATCACAACCTTCGATGCCGAGGGAGAAGAAGGGAAAGGCGATGCGCAAGCTGAAGTTCGACGAGGACACAAGCTCGCCCGTGTCCGGCACGATCATCCGCACCTTGGAAGAGGTAGGTGAGAACTCGCTGGACCAACCGGGCGACATCGATCCTCAGTACAATATCGTCGAAGTGACTGACGAGGCTAAGGCCGAGTTGGCCATCATCAAGAACGTGATCGGCGCTTATGTTTGCAAGCTGTGCCGAATCGAGTTCGACGACGCTTTCGGCCTAGCGCGGCATCGCTGCTCCTGCATTGTCTTACTGGAGTATCGGTGTCCCGAATGCGGGAAGCGATTTAACTGCCCAGCCAATTTGGCCTCGCATCGCCGCTGGCACAAGCCGAAGGACGAAGTCCTCAAAAAGCAAAGTGAAGGCAGCGATGGCGACTCGCAGCATGTTTGCTCGGAATGCGGGAAATCCTTCAAGCGCCAAGCGTACTTGAGGAAACATATGCTGACCCACAAAAAGGACATCATTGGAGCGGCAACAGGCAACGAACCCGTATCCATGCCCAGTTCACAAAGCTCCCTACTCACATATCGGACGGATGAGTCCAACTCCAATTCGGGCGAATCGCATATTTCGGTGATGCCCGCGGACAACAGCAATAGTAGTCACTACAAGGACTATCGAGGATATCAGGAAAATCGTTACTACAAATACGACTCGGAAGATCTGGAGTCGAGGTCTGATTGCTCGTCGCCAGGTCGATTGCGGATAGTGGAAAGTGCGCTAACGGAAGAGGAGAATATCGCGGCTGCAGCGCTAGCACACTTGAGAAATGGACCATCGGTCATTCAACATACCACGGCGGCCGTTGCTGAAATGGTGTTCTGAAGGATGCCGCGGGAGAGTAAGTAAAATGTTAAAAGTTTGTTGAGATTTAAAATGGACAAGTGATTTGTGATAGAAGCGTGGCATAGCATACAAGGACGTGCTTCTCAAAAGATCTTTCCAAGATCAGATTTTTGATAATCGCGATGAGAGGTTCGATCAAATTTGCTTTATATTTATGCGAAGCATAGAGTGAATGTTTACCAAAAAAATTAGTCAATTGAAAAAATTATCCAAATATTCCTTTGATCATAAACATTACATATTACATTACATTTCTCAAAAAAGTCAACTTTCCAACTTGATTCGATGTCATTGGTTGAACTATCTTCATTTTCCTATCAATCAGCTGGTTTTACGATGGTAAACTATTTTTTTAACTCTCTCGTGACTGAATCAAAACAAGATTATTTTTATGAACCGCATCCCTTTAAAATTTTATGTGAAAAGTTATTAATGAAATCTAAAAATTAATGTGGCCTATAAATTTTTCTCTGATTAGCCCCAACCCAAAATTACCGAGGGATAAAGGATCTATAACGATTGTGCTATACATACATGGATTGGAAATTTTCTTATGAGTAATCAATTTTTCGTATATTTAGTTGTTCCATATCTTCTTCAGTATTAATTGATTTTCTTGTGTTAGTGACACATCTTCGAAAAAAATTCAAAAAAAAAAAATAAAGTGGACTTCAATGTCTTCCAATTTAGATCGAATAAACCAGTATTACCATTTTCCGTTATCCATGGCCTTCGAATTTGAAAATATTTTTTTTTGCTTAAGGGATAAGCCAAGTTTTGTGCCTGTTCTTCATTGACTTCAATGTGAAGATATTTTTTCTGCGAATTCGGGAAAAAGTTGTCTTCTTCAGAAATGTAATGCACTAATATATATCCAGAGTGCAAATTTTTTTATACTTGTCTTGTAGCGCTAATATAGAATAAAATTAGCAAGCTACAGTCCGGTTTAGCTAAAACGAAATCATGTTTAACGGTTGATAGGTTTGACTCCATTGAGATATCTAAATCAGGCATAGACGAGATACCTTTTTTCCTTGTGTTTGACCTGGTTTATAATAAATTTAAATAGCATATGGCATTTTAATCTACGTTTTTGTTCTTTGCTGCTAAATTTATTTTGGGGAAAAGTAAAATTAAATTCAAGCTTCGCTCCATTTCTGAAGTGCGCTGGCAGATATGGACAGCAATGCCAAAATTTAAGTTAAAAACATTTTCGATATGTTTAAAAGTAGTACCGTGTCTAGGTATAATGTGAACGCAAAATATATTGCAGGAGAAAGGGTGTTTTCTTAGAAAATTATTGAGTTACATCCATCAATTGTAGTCCTTATTCTTAGTAAAGAGTGTTTTTTATCACTTTCTACCAAATAAATCATAACACCCTTTCAAATACCTATTCTTTTCACACTTTCAAAATTTGAAAATAATTCAAAACAATGACGCGCCAAATTGAAACTGAAACAGTGGGATTACTTGAAATATAGAGAAACACCTTTCAAGACTAGCTCTACAAATAGGTAGGTAGCTACTTGAAACATAAACGTAACGACATAAAAAAGTACGCACCACCACCTTTACCTAGTTTTGGCTTCTTGAAGCCGGTAATTTGGAAATACACGCATGATTTGAGAAAGATTTTCCAAAGTTTTCTTCAGTTCAATGCGCAGTAATGTATATCCATTATAACATTGGATGGGAAAATGCGATCTTCGCTGTACCTTTCACTTTTCTACGAGGAACGTCCTGCTTCCAATCATCCCTCAACAACTTGAACTTAGATTACCGCGAAAATTTGACTGTAGGCCAATTCTCAACAAATAGTCCATTACTCATGATATTTGGTAAATTCTGGCCACTGCTGTGGCATTATTGTCGTCAAGAGCGGTTTCCTAGAATCTGATCATTCCTTGATGAGCCTTCCTCCAATAAAATAGAAGTTACCATTGCTTAGTTCGTTTCGTCCAAAGAGTTTTTAAAATCGGATGCAATTACGAATCGATTTTGTAGTACGCGAAATTTGAGTTTCTTTTCATCATGACGAGTTGTTTTTCGTGGACGTGCACCTCCTGATTTCTTCCTTACTGATCCTATCGAACGAATTCTTTTCAAATGTTTACGCAGGGCGCATATTTGGTGATGTCGGTCTTTCTTCAATTACAACGTTTCCTTTCACTTACAACTTCAGTATACCATAGCCATACGCAACTAACTCAGGTATTCTAAGAAAGCTTGTTTATATTTTATATCATCCTAACATTAACTACTGTTTAAATCTAAATATACAATATTAAATTACCGGCCATCAAAAAAGATACAGATAAAAAGAAACCAAAAGCAGATGAATTCTCTAATAGCATCTTTAAAATTATTCTTCACTTTCCAGAACTGCTTTGTTTGCCGTTTGAAATAATTTTCGATAGCAGCAACAACACTGTAACATTAACAAGACATCTTTGATGGTGGTTACCATATTTTATTTCTTATCAAATTTTGGATTTCTGTAATAAAACTTCAATAGCTGTGAATTGTTACTTTTGAATCAATCATCGTAAAACCCAGTTCAAATCCAAGTAAGATTGCAACTTTTCGAAACCAAAAATGAAAATAAAACCGCACCAATTAGTTCATATCCAAGAAGTAACATCAATCACCGACCAATTTATAGTTCAATCCAAATGACATAATCCCTTTTTTAATTTAACAAAATTATAGCCGCTTGTATGCCATCCTAAGACTTCTAACGGCAGGGTATATTCCGGAAATACAAAAATTCAACTTAAACAGCCTCTAAAGGCTCAAATCTGATTCGCCTTCTTAAATTTTTCTCTTCAAAATACCTATTACTAATGTTTTCTTTATAATAAGTTTTATTATATACTTCAAATATGTATTTACGTATCATAATTTAATAATAGTTTTTATGACAAAAGTCTGCGATTGCATGTTTAAATGTTTTTGTAAAATTAATTACATCTAAGTTAACATTTAATGTAGTTCAGGTACAATCACCAAAGACAGTAACACCAAAAATGCAGTCAAATTATCGCTAAATAAATTGTAAACACCTAATTAAAACACACAGTCTAGTCAAATCTAGTCAGGAATTGAAAACAACGATATTTATTTTTTTGAAAACGAAGGTAGTCATAAGAATTTTAATTATATTATTTCAGCTTAGGTAAATGTATGAATGTTTACAATTCATGGTGTTGCTTCAAAATATGGAAATTAAATTTTTCGTCTCTAACGAAAGAGCTTGGATATTATGTATTAAATTATCAAACTGCCTAGAAAATTTATTTCTGCTCTAATACACTTTTACTACAAATTATCTTCTAATGAAACATCGTATAAAAGCATATTCAGATCAGATCATAATAAACAATTTTCTTAACATGAACTTTGGAAAACAGCATGAAATTAAAAATTATTTGTAAATAAAAGTATAAATTTTGTAGAAAAAACACAACAGCAACTGAAATAAGTACAAATCGGTCTCATTAACGCACAATTTTCAATTGCAATACTACTCGAATCGTTTCATGCATTAACATTAGATCTATATTTTATTCATTTATAAGTCTTACATTAAATTCGGTTGGATCCTGGTGAAACCAGGATTCCGATAAAACAAAGATGAGTTCAATCTAGTCAACGTTAGCAATATGCAATCGCAGATTAATAATTCTTCTTCTTGTACGTTTGAATTGAAGAATTCTTATGTTTTTCGAATATTGATTTTCAAATCGATTTAAGTTCAATGAAATTATTTATTTTACTTGTATACTGTAATTATTAACTAGATGATCGATGGTAATGAAGCGCAAACAGAATAATTAAGCAAACATATTTTCGAAAGGAGAATAAACGAGATGTGATATTAGAAACTAAAAATTATAATGTTCAAGATAATATGTAATTACCTATTTATATAACTGAAAATGTATAGTTTAAAAAAAAATGGAATAAGTAAACTTTAAGCTTATATGATTATTTGTAATATGTCTTTGTATTTGAACAATGAAAAAATCTATTTTTAAATAAAGTTTTGAAAACTGATATATTTCCTCTTATTGTTATTTCAACGTAAGTAAATTGATCTGAATAACTACTCACTCCTACTGGAGCACCTTGTTTCATCTTGAATTCTTAGGATTCTTCTTGCTGCATACAGTGCATAGTTTGCCATCCATTACATTCTTTGATTTTAATGTGGAAAGTTTTGAATTGAAGTTGAATTCGTTCGAAACAACTCTCTGTTATTTTGGGATTACTTAAAAAAATTCAGGTATCGTTCAAGTTCACAGGTTTGCTTTCGTTGATCTATATTACGTGTAATTATTATCTTAAATAGTAGTTGCTATATCTTCTCTAAGCTTTCCTGGGTTACTTACATGTAGACTATTGATTTCAGCTAGCAGTCCTAATAAAGTGTTTAAGGGAGGAAACACATGTAAAATTGAAAAAAATCAGATTGATTTAAAAAATATATGTTGTTTATTCAGAAGATTTTAAACATGAAATCCTCAAAGTACATGTCTCAAAGTACTTAAAAATATTTTTGTTGTAATTTTTGAACACAAAATGGCAGCGATGCGAGCGAATGAAAAAAACATCTCAAAAAACGCCTCGTACAACTTAACGCCATTTCTGGAGATCCTGCAACATTCAGAAGAAGAAAAATATGTAAATAAGATATATAGTTCATAGGTTGACCAATAAAATTTATAAAAAAATGAAATGTTTACATTAATTTTAGATTGAACAAAAAAATCGATTATTTTTCCAACAAATCGCGTTTTAAACAATAATATCCAAATTTTATCTCGAAAATTACAAAACTGTACGTTCAACCAGAAGATAATACTCTTTTGTAGATGTCGTATAAATTTGAGCCAGATCGGTTCAAAAAATTTTGAGATATTTTGTACGGAAGTTGAAAAAGTACTACTTTGAGAAAAACGCGTTTAAAGTTTGCAGTAGATAAAAAGCATTGCTTATTAGTTTTTATTATAACTTACGCGTAAGTCAAAGATTCCTGGTCCTATTTCCTTAGAATTTCAGATTTATGAAATATGGTAGAGATACACAATTAGACCATACCGCCGGAGAGAAAGTAGGCAGGGACGCGCGGCAGGTGTGCTCGACTTACTGGGGAACGCCGCGCTGCCTATAACGGACTATAACTCGAGAACTAATACGAATGTCGCTTCAAAACTTTTTTTGGCGTATTCTTAGAGTATTTGAAACATTTTAACGTAAGAAAGAAAAAAATCGATTTGTTTGAGCAGTTACATGTATTTCCCCCCTTAAGCGTTGCATGAGATTCTGCTGAGTTGTCATAGATTTTCTAAGGCATTGAATGAGATTAATGTTTGTGTCAGTTTTGTTAATAAATTTGTTTTTTTTTGTTTTTGTTAACTAATTTTGTTTTTATTCTTTTATTATAGTAAATAAATTTGAGAATTTTTTAATATAAATCAAATTTATTTTGCTTGTAATTACACATGATTCCTGCCATTAAGAGTTTCTGAGACACTTACGTTTAGATTGTTTCATAACATTTTATTTGAATTCTACAATTACGAATAATGATTTACTTTCGGCATGTAATATGGTCTCTTATTTTAATAACTTTTGAACATTATATCTGGTCGAAAATATCATAATCGACTTCCACGGTGGTAATAAAAAGTTCAATGTCTTCGACGTGGCTAAGGCATTAATGATAATTCAATAAATATTAAAAGCGCAATTTTTAAATTCATTTCTATTTTCAACTGTATACATCATTTAAAGTCAAATACAAAAGCACATTTTTCGTCTCAGAAATTCGTAGATGTTAGTCAAGTCAAATAAAAGTTTTCAAGTTTATCTCAGCTCACCGCTTTCATTTCTTATAAGACAATAACTGATTTATTTATACATGTAACTTGAAATCAGGGGTTTCCATTTGCTACTGGTCTTATTATCTGCTTCTAAAACATGCACCCAGAAACTGTTGAAACTTTCACCGAATTATTTTAAGATATGGATCATCATTCAACGATTTTGGGTTCATCAAAAAAGGATAAGGACATAAACATATACAAGTAAACGTGAACATTAATTTTTGGGGGTAAATTGCACCATGCAATTTCCAATGGTAATTTGAACCACAATATATACAAAAACGAACGATTTAATAATTTTTATTTTCCATATATAAGGTTTGAAGATTGCTTAATCGGAAAATTAAAGAAAACATGAATTCGTACTTCGGTTGTTTGTGAAGTAAAGAGAACATTCTTAATGATTTGAACTTATAATATAAAAAATGGCATAGAGAGTTACAAAGGTTTGCATTTCTGTCAGTTGCTAACTTCCCAGTATATGGGAATTTCTTGTAATCGTCTCGAAAATCGAAATTGAATTTTCAAAATATCTTTACGTTTTGAGGTCTTTAGAGTACCTATATATAAGTATTTTTGGAAAGAAGTCTGCATGTGTGTGTGTATATACGTACGTACGTTCTTGGACAGTTTTTTCCGCAATCATAGCTCACGTAAACAAAGTCCTATCGACTTTGTTAAAAAGTCAATCGAAGCGTCTTTGCAATTTTAAGAGCTGATTGGTTTTTGGGGATAAATCCGGTCGAGTGGTTTTTTGTTTTGACCCCTACAAGGTCATTTCTGTCATGTACCATATATCGCGAATCAAACATAATATTTGAATTGTTAAGGTGTCAATCGACGCGCATTAACGTTTGTATGAATTTGTCAAATTTAAGAAAAGGTTGGAGCCGCTTTTTAATTTAATAAAAAAAACTGTAAAAATTTAGGGTTTTTAACCTTATTCGCACAGCGCAGTAATCAATGTTTATAAAATTTGTGTATTCGAAATACTTTTAGGATAAAAAAACATTAAAACTTTTTCATGATTCATGATATCTTTTTCTAAGGACATCGCTGTTATGTCAAACAAAGCTTATTAATATTTGCATAATTTAAGCAGACTCTCAATAATTTTCACAGTGCCGTTTTTTATTTGAAAGAAAAAACTGTTCAAAATTTGAAAAAAATTCAATCAAATTTGCATTTGTAGTAATTGACGCTTTGAATGGGTAAAATATTTTGAAGATGAAAATATCTTATTAAACAAAAAGCAACATTTTTTATGATTGCAAAACATATTCATACCAAAACAATACACAATTCATATTTATAATGAAAAAGGTTGATAAAAATAATATCACCTGATTTCATTTACTCTAATGACGTGGTTTCTAAAAACAGCCTCTTTTATCTAATTTAAACTTCTGCCTATCATTGCTTTTCGAAATCAGATGTTTTAAGTTCTCATCAAATAAAACTTCATAGTTTTTTTATTGCTTTTCAAAAACATTCATACGATTGATCCGCGTGAAGATGCAATCAATCAATCTATGGTGTTGTATCCCGATCGCTATATAGTCAAAACTTTATTTTTTTAATATGAAAACAAAACTCACGTTTCCTTTTCGACTATATTTTTTTATTTTAATATTGTATATACGTATTTCGACACGCAACATACGGTCTTCTTCAGTACACTGTTTCTGAAACTCACAAGTTTGGCACTATCCCTTATACCAATTCTTATTGTCCGAGAAGTACAATGTACTGAAATCAAAATACGTTCAATTACTGAAAATTGATGGAAAGAGGGATTTGAAAGAGTCGGAGAAATCCAGCATACCGAGAGGCAGAAGCTGACCGGCATCTTTTCAAGATTTTCACCTTCCAACGTTGAAAAAGAAGAAGAAAAATAAGATTTTCTTAGAATGGAAACAAATTTAACATCGGTTTCTGTATATGTATGCGGTTAACGATGCGTGATGATAGTAACATCGATGAAGATCCATCTGGGTAGGATATTATTTTTAATTCGCACCTTCATACAAGTAAAAAGGATTATCATACGAATACTTTTATTTTTGGGGACAATTTTTATGAAAACACAAAAAATCGCCTAGGAATTATTGTTTATTGAAATTTATTGGCAGATCAACTTTACTTCTTACAATGTGCACAGATGGCAAAACACTTTCTGAACAAGAGCATCGGATTCCCGATATAAAATCAAAGGAACCAACTCTGGATTCACATGCCACGCAGTTCAATTTTCCTTTAGTCCAATTTGATTTTTCCATTTGCTTCGATATCCATTCGGGTAAATTGTTTTCCGAAAGAAATAGTTCGCTTGATTGTTGAATTGTCATGCAAGTGGATTCAGATTGTTTTTCATTGTTGGTAAATGTTTTTCCGTGTGCATCCATTGCGTCGACAGTGTGCTCGGACCGTAAAAGCTCGGCTCGACACTTTCGGCACTTTATTATAACGTTCATATTTCAAAAACTAATATCGAAGTGTAACGTTTCTGACGTCATTTGGCAGTGGCAGACGATACCATTGTTTTCACGTGAAGTGCCCTTCCATCAGTTTGAGAGGCGCTGGAAATGATTGAATGACATTCAGGACTGGAAAGTTTGTTGAATCGCATTTTACGGGGACGTGTGGGTGAACAACGATTATTTTATTATTGTTATTTATTGCCGTGATGATGTTCCAACTCGTCCTTCGAAATGCGTTGTGTGTAACTCACCAAGAACTCGGAACAGCGCGCAAAGGCCGGAAACACGGGAAACTCAGACGTGCCCCTACTTTCACTGTCACCCTGTCATCAACTGACAGCCTCAGATTTTGTTGCGATGCTGTTCGAACCGTCAGGCCCAAATGTCGCGCCTGCCAAAATATGAAATTGTCCTATATTTCATAATTTACTTGGCAATCATTTTTTATGGGGTAGCCAATGTTTATTGGATACGAAATAGTAAGTTGATGGCTATTTGAAGGAAACACTTCAAAGATTCTGAACTAGCTTCAGTTTTCGAAAACCATTCAAAATAAGTCGGTTTATTTATTTATTTTAATGATAATCATGTTCGCCCAAAATATAGAAACAAAAGGATTCGGGTTTGAATTGTTTCACGCTTGCATACGTGAAACTGGAACTACAGGCTTTAAATAATTGTTTGTTGGATGCGATGCAAAATCAAAGCAATCAACAAAGCAGATCTTCTGCTATAACGAATTTTGTGGCGGTTTCTTACAGCATGTAGTGAAATATTGACGAAGATCGGTAATGCTTCAATACTTATTTTTGAGTTTCCAGTCATTGCAATCGCCGTGCACTTTCATCAATTTTGATTTTGTCCTCGTGTAACTTGCTTTCAGATGCCTGAGTCGTCCGTCCATCCAGAATGGAAAAGCTCAGGGCGACCTGCGATTGAAAACTTCTTTCAAGTAAACCCCAAATCTTTAATAGTTTCATACCTACTAATCAAACTAGTATGAGCTTCAATTAGGGATTGCACCCGAGGTAGAATAAAAGCTGTGCAAGTAAAAAAAGGATGACGTCAGGAAGTTATGAAAGAAGAAATTAATTTGTCTTGCGGTTGGACAAAATTCGTAGCTAATCCAGATTACAACTAGCTGCCAATTCCGGTGCATTAAGTTGAGTTTAATTAGAAGTTTCTCTATCCGGCCGCCATCCTTGAAACAACTCTTTTTCGATTACAACTTCGATATCGTTACCTTAAATTGGATTCAATACAACAATCGATTTCTAGAACTAGTAACCAGCTCACACTATGGTTTCACCGACGGTTGGAGCGTAATTGGGCGAAAGCGTGACGACTCAAACGTCGAATGGGAAAACTTTAAATACTACCTATGGAAGAACATATCGTGGTACATTACACATATTTCGCTAGCAGAAATTTGCCGTTTTTGGGGACCGAGTGTAAGCTTCCAATCAATTATTCCAGCAATAACTAAACATATACCATTTCAGCTGATTCCTTTTGCGCACACACTAGTTGGTCTTGCCTACATACTTAGTACATATCAAACACAAACCATCCTAATCATATTCTGCCAGTTATTATCATTCTTCGCAATTTCGCATTTCGAACGAAAGAGCGTTGTTTGGATCCTTGCCTTTATTTGGATAGCTGTGATAAACCTAATTAAAAATAGTCATAGTCTTTATCGACCTAACTCGTATGTACAGTACTATGAGCTGATAGTTGTATTGTCTTGGTGTATTTTGAAATGCTTGAGCTTCAGTTTAAGTAGGTTCGAGTGTCGTAGTAGTGTCGGGTTTTTGAAGTCGTACAATTTTGTAAACTATTGTGGCTATTGCCTTTATTTTCCGACATTGGTGTATGGCCCATTCATGATCTACGATCGCTATAGCAGATGTCTGGATGGTGCTAATACAACTGTAAGAGATTTAGGCGCACGTGGAAAGGTTCTGCTACTCAACTTGGTGCGAATTATTGCTTGGCTACTGTTCATTGACTTCTCTCTTCACTTTTTGTACGTCTCGTATATGGAGCAAAATGTAGAGGTAATCTCGTCCAGTCAAACAGGAAGATTGTTAATTTTTGAAGTTGTTTTTCAGATCGTGAAATCATTAGCTTCATGGACACTTTATGGCTTTGGATACTTGATGGGCCAGACATTCCATTGCCAGTATGTCGTCCTCTACGGAATCGGGATAAGTCTAGCCAAATTCGAAAGCATGAAGCCGCCACTGCAGCCCAAGTGTATTGGACGAATCCATTTCTATTCTGACATGTGGAAATATTTCGACCAAGGACTCTACGAATTCCTATTCTTGTGAGGATACCAAGAAACAATTTTCGTAATTCTTCATCATATCTCTTTCAGATACATATACACTTCACTTTGTAAAAGAACATGTTCACAATGTAGGAAGCTTTTCGCCAGCTGCGTAACGTTTTTATTTATATTTCTTTGGCATGGGTTTTTTGATTACGTCCTAGTATGGTCGCTACTCAACTTTATGTGTCTCAGCATTGAAAAATTGTTTAGAGATTTCGTAAAAACATCTACCTACGATAAAATGGTTGCCAAGAACTTCAACAGTAGAAACCAGAATCGAATCTACGCAGTGATGGCCGCACAAATATTAATGTCTTCATCAATATCGAATATTTACTTTTTCGCCGGCATTGATGTTGGTAACTATTTCCTACAACAAACGTATCAAAGTGGAATTCTTACCTACCTAGGATTAAGTATTGGTTTCTATTGTATATTTCAAAGCGCAAAGTTCATCAATGAATGCAATACGTTTGATATGCATTCGAAAAACATGTAAGCTTCTACACTTTGTCAAGTATTTTGTTGAACACAGATTAAATATTGTCTAGACATTTTTGAATGGAAAATGTTTATTCTTTGATGTAATTTGGACATTTGAAACAGCCTAACAATACTTCTTCACAGCCTATCTCTGTTTTCAAATAAAACCGAATTGATGTCCTTTCTCAGTTGCGTGTTAATGTTCGCATTGCGAAGATCCAGTTGTTTGAGAATTCGATTAAAACCAATAACTTTATAAATGTTAGCCCCCAACTTCTGCAAGAAATTGATAGCATTTTGAAGTTTTCAAATTCGAATTGATCTTATTACATTCCCAAGTTCGTTGTTTGATATGTCGAGATCGAGCAAAGTTTTGTTTTCAACGATGAGCTTCAGCAACAATCGACCAATCGTTTTGTTAATTGAACATGCGCTTACATTAAGCGATTTGATTGGTATTTTTTCTAAACTAGCAAATATAGTTGCAACTCCATCAGAACCAATCGGATTGAGACTTAAATCCAAATCCTCTATGTGGCGTCGTCGTATAACCCTACTTAAGAGCAACGCTGACTCCAGAGCTGAAAATATAAGCAAAGCAAGTAAATATCATTCAAATACTTTAAGCTAGCAAATGTTGAGGGAGATAAATGCATACTGAATTATTCTGAGTTGGGATACTTACACAAAAAATTATTTGTCAACACAAGCTTCTTTAAGTTAAGGAATGAATCAACATTCAATACTTGCATCCATTGGATCAGTCCTCTATCGCCAATGAAACAATTGGTTAAATTTAATGTTGTTAAATTCGAACATCCTTTATCGAGACTTCTGGCGAACCCTTTGACAACACCGTAATCCAATCTAGTGCTGAATAAACTAACATTCAAATATGTTTATGGAACATCAGCTGTGGAAAAATGTAGACCAGTGCAACTTACCAAAATTCCCGCAACTCGTATGTTTTTTGCAGTCCCCGAGATAAACAAACAACATCATTGGTCGTCATATTTGAGCAACCCAAGAAAAAGTTAGTTCCAACATTCTTAGTTATGTAGCTAATACGGAATTGTTTCAGTTCAGATAGATTCGACAAAATGAAATCGAATGGAATATGATCTGCAGTGTACAGGACGCCGGGTTTTTATTTAGAGATAATGTTAAAGCACAAGACTGTTTCAAATGAAATTTCCAAAATTCGGTCGTTCAATTTAAATCTCAAAATAATCAAATCAAAAAGTTCAAGCGAGTCTGAAACGATGATGTGAAACGGATGTTACTCCCTTATGCATCAACGTTTCAGCTACTCTCGGTTTTCAAGTTCTGAACGTACCATTTTTATCGTTGCATGTAGAAAAATACTGAGCACGGCAACAGCAGTCACGAGGAAAACTGACAAAGCATTTGACTTAGCTACCTGGGACGAAAAATCAGTATGTAACAGTTCTGCTTATTATACAAAAGGCAATCCTCAAGAAGCCTTGCATGCCGGCGACCTACCAGCAGCTGTGGATTCGGACCTAAGCCAAACAATGTAGGAGCAGGAGTTTGATATCAGCCGTCACCCGGAAAGAATCTCGGAAAATCCGTGTATCTTCAATTCATATCTTCGAAACAGTCCCGATGTTTGTATCATTTCACATCGATTGGAATAAGGTGAATCAGTTTGTTAGGAGAATTGTGACATTCCCGGACAGTTGGTATCCTACGATACCTATTAGAGGTCTAAACATCGGTTCGATACCGACGAGCTTCCAAATACAGACGTTAAAATGACCCGCTGCACTAAAGGGAATGCATGGCTGCTATACGGCGTTCACTATTCGTTGCAGTGGATGGATGCAGAACAGTTACAGCTGAAATTGATTATCACGCCATCGAAAAATTCATGAAATAATGCCTCGAAAAGAGGCCACATTGATGTATGTAAGCTAAATCAGATAGGCAATGAAGGACGGTTTCATCGTCATCGTTATCACTTTTTCTGGGGCTAATAAACATCCAAGAAAACCCAAAAGTAGTATTTTTCACGTTCAAGTAGACCAACCAGAAAAACCGTTCGTGACATGTCGAGAGGCAGAAGCCGATCGGCATCTTTTGAAGATTTTCAACGTTTCAACGTTGAAAAAAGTGTAAAGATGTTTTTATATGTAGATAAAACGAATTTTAAACTACGGGCAAAAATCGGAAATTTCATGTAAAACAATAAATGTAATTATTCAAATAAAATTGTGTTAAAACCGTGCATTTTGAATAGGCTGCCAGATTTTTGCGATGCCAAGGGAGTTTATTGGTGACCTTAAGTTCAATTTTCTGGATTCATAGTTCCGCGTGGTCGCCATCTTGAACTTCAGATGAAAAATTGTGTGTGGAGGAATTAGAGATTTTAATTTGCAGCAACATATACATTCCCTCCGCGTAGCTGCGATACTAGAAACGTTATGAGGCAAGTACGACGCAATAAAGGAGATCTTTCGGGGCTCACAATTTTTTTGTTTTCGTTTCTTCCGCGAAACATAGTAAAAGCTTATTTAAAGAATACACTCTGCGAAATAATTATATAGGCAGTACATTTTTTGCAATTTTAACAAAAACTTAAGAGCATTCCACTTTAAATATATTGGATTTTATTTGAAAAGAAGAAACAATTAAAGTTAATGATAAATAACTAGTTCCTGAGTTAGCACTTTTAAAGTAATTATGAAAAAAAAACTTAGTACGAAATATATATAAAGGCACTTTTGCTGACATGAAGAAAAAAGAAAACATTATAAAACTAAGATGAAGTGTGACCCCCTCTATTCTTGACCACCTCTTTTAAACGGTTTGGCATAGAGTCTATAAGCTTTTGGATGTAGGATGGCTCTATTTTGTTCCACTCTTCTTGAATAGCCAATTTAAGCTCCTTTACACTATTAAATTGCCGTCCGTGGTTATAAACGTTTGATGAAAGTCTAGCCCAAAGGTTCCCTATCGGGTTTAGATCGGGACTTACTGCTGGCCAATCAAGAGTGGGAATGCTACGCGATTCTAAAAACGATTTTGTTTTGCGCGAAGCATGAATTGCCGCATTATCCTGCTGAAAAATGAATTCTGATGTAGACATTTCTTCCAAAAATGTCACAAGAACATTATCAAGCAACTGTACATAATAATCAGAATTCATTCTTATCGTTACAAAACAAATTGGCGTAGTTTTCATATAGCTTATGCCAGCCCAAACTATTAGCGAACCACCTCCAAAATTTCGTCGTTTTCGAACTTCTGGTGTAGTCTTCCTCGAACGCCAATATTTGTGTACACCATTTGGGCCATCCAAATTGAATTTTTTTTCATCGGAAAAAATCACCGTTTTCCATTCATCGACCCGAAAACGATGTTTTTCCGCAAATCGCAATCTTGCATTTTTATGCTTTTGAGTTAGGGCAGGTTTGCCACACTTATTGTCATATGTTAACTTTAAATTCACTTTTAAAATCTGTTGCATTCGACGAACACCAGCTCCTGCCTTAGTTGCCGCACAAATTGCTTTTGCCGAAAAATGTTCTCCAGTAGCAAGTCGTTTTATTTCTCTTATATCACGTTCTGTGATTGCCGATGTTCGTCTTTTACGTTTCATTGTGCCACATTTTTTGCCCATTTTGCAGAAATCATTGACCACGCCAGCAGATCGCTGCAATTTCCTCGCGATTAGCCGATTTGAAAACCCCAGATCCTTATAGGCAATGATTTTTCCCTTCTCCTCTTCAGATAATACCTTTCCACGGGGCATAATAATTAAAAAGTGAAGATTGATTTTTTAATGTATGAATTTGTGATATAATACCTTCAACTGACTCAAGTTTACGTGTTTTTTTGTCTTTGATGACGAAATGCTCACACAACAACCACAACTGTTAAACTGCCTAAATAAATATTACGCAGCAAATAAAAGAGAAATTGAGAATTCTTCTTTCTTTGTGTGAGAGCGTGGATTTTAAGCTTATTTCATAACAAAATAAACTAAAAATTGTCATAGTATTCAACAATGAAAACCTGTTTCAAAGTAAATTCCGTTATCAAAATTTTAAAACCGAAACAAACATTGCTTATATAATTATTTCGATGAGTGTACTATTGCGAGTCGTTTACCAGTACCGTTTGTTCCAATGATTGTACACTGGTGGTGTTACCTCACGGAGAGCCCTTTAAGAGGTGAAGTCATATGAAGAATGGAACTTTAATCCGAATAAATACTTCACGAAGAAAAATTCCGAAAAATAAAAATTTAGAGGGCACTTTGGAAGGTAGCCAATTTTTTTGTCGTTGTTAGGATGGTATTGTCGATGACATAAAATTAATTAATTTGGTGAAACTATTTAACAAATTGTTAAGGATGGGAAACTTCCGGAACATCTGAAACCCTCCTCAGTAATAACGATCTTTAAAGATAAAACAGATCCAAACAACTTTATACCAATCTCACTTTTAAATTCCGAACAAAATCTTTGAAAAAATTTAAGGTTCCGAATCAAAATTTCCTGGTACAAAACTATATCTTGGTTTGAAACCAGTATGAATTTCAAGAGGCTAAAGATACTACCTGCAATTATAGATGTAATGAGATTTATAAATGCAAATATGGATACAGTTCGGTTGCTACAAGTTTCGTCGATCTAAAAAAGCTTTTGACACGCAATACATGAAACTTTAATAAACAAACTCGGGAAACATGGAATCGTGGGATAAGCAAGTGGTATGTTACGTAGCTACTTGACAGACAGATTTAAAAAAACAGCGATTGGAGAAGGCTCTATCCTAGGACCGACGCTGTTCTTTCTTTATATTGCTTCTGTAGAGAATGACGGGCGTTCTGCGAAAGTTATGTGCGTAAATTATACTGTACTCATTTACTCGGCAAATACAAATTTTTACATTGAACGAAAAGTGAACACTGGATTGGACAAATACTGGCATTGGCTACGATAAAGCAATCTACAATGAATTACACGGAGACGACGTTTTTTTTAAAAATAAAACAAAGTGGATACAGCCATTGATAAAAATTAGTGATACAACTCTACATAGGGTAAAACAAATAAAGTTCTTAAGGCTCATAATAGACGAGAAACTTACATAAAGGATCTAAGGAAAAATAGCTGTTTTCGTTACTTTCCTATGCCTCTTCAATTTTTTCTCGACAAAGAATAAAGTCTTAATTATGTATGCGCGTATTATTTCGAAGACTTTTAACGCATGATAAACTGTAGTCAAATTTGAAAACATTACCTCATGGTCATCTCTAGACTCATAATCAAGGCGTATACAACTATTTACAATCTTTCGATGCTAACCCCGATAGTCGAAGTTCACAAAATTATCCAAGAACTCAACTTAAAAAGCTTGGCTTTAACGGAGAGAGCTAAATTTATACACAAAAGTCACCGCATTGAACTTAGCTAAGTGAATATGTACAGCACGAGAAACACAGATATTACAGTTATTGAAATTCTTAAAAAAGATCCCATAAACAAAGCAGCAAGCTTTTTCAACATGTTAGCAAAAATGAAACACAACCAACCCAAATACATTTGAAACGACAATAAAAAAATACCTTCTGCATGAAATAAATTTGAAGCGAAAATCAGCTCGATTAACGATTGTTTTCAAAATTATACAGAATTAATTCAAATTTAACGAATTCTAAAACTTTTAGTTTAGTTAGTATCCCTTATACCGAACTCTTTTGTGAAGGAAGTACTATGCACTGAAAACAAAAATGGATAATTCATGAATAATTGATTTGGAAGAAACGGAGGTTGTTTTAGTCAGTAAAACTCCAACATTCCAAGAGGTAGGCGTTGATCGGTATCTTTTGAAGATCACATGCCAAAATTAAAGATATTCTAGTGGCGAGCTCCGGTTTCGCCACCATACTAGACCAAACCATCATTTTGGAAAAAATTGCATCGATTACCAGCGCGTTCTTGCATAGACGGTTGCAAACATCCAATATTCAATTCCTCAATATATGGCGACGCTACTTCTAAAATACTTTGCATTTCCTCTTGATCATAGCTCAGTGGCTCCAAGTTCTCCAACATTTCAGTCAAATCATTTTCCATATACAAAGAAATCCACTTTTTAGCAGTCCCGACTGGATTGCCATGTTTCCAACGACTACGAAAACATCGTTTCCAAAATATATCGTCCTTGATATGTCGACTAAGAACTCTAATTGGTAAGTTCACATTTATATTTTCCAACAAATAGTTTTTGTCAGCCTGCTTAGCAATGGCTGATAAAATGGGCTTCTCTATTTGGAAGGACACAGTGGTTAGTATGGATTAGAATGCAATTAAGGAAGTGTACTTACCATGCCAGTTGGTAACTATGCTATCCAGGACGATATTACGTAGTGTCTTGGGTCGATTTTGTTCCCATTTGAGGTCTATGGCGTTTAATGTTTTATTTATCGCGTTTGGAATTGCTTCATCATTGATATACGCGTTGTAGACATTTAAACTGACTGTACTGGGAAGTTTCATATTCATGACAAGTAATTAATCATACAACTCAATAACGTTTTAGGAATATTGATTTAATAAATTTGAATAAGAAGTCGTTGCCATGCAAAACCATCATGCCAAAAACTGTTTCTGTGTCGAGCTAGTTGAATTTGTTACCGTAAGGATATATTACCTTCTTTTTTATGCATAGCATAGCATAGTTATGTGCTTCATTAATGCTGTACTATCTTCGTGGCAGTTTTTACAATTTTCTGTCACTTTATTGTGCGACAATCACATATAGCTCTGCAGGATATAAATTATTGCACTTCGATACTTGATTGTTGTGCCCAAACACGTGTTCGTAATTATTCATAGATGGTGAATTTTCAATTATCCGCAAAAAGACTACTCGTCACTGCATTATAAATGACCATTCTTCTGTACTGTTAATGTAAATGATACTTTTTTAGGCATGGAAGGTACAAGCGATTTTTTTTCTCTTAGAATTTTTCTATGCTTTTTTTTCATCTTATTTTAATTAGCATTAACCTCTTAACTACTGTTCTTCCGGGATATTTATATACATATGTTTATCAGCGCGAAAAAATAAACTGTGCAAATATGTCAAGTCTGGTTTAATTTTGCTATTGACTTCTTATCTGGGGCATTTCACGTGAAACCGACAACGAAAAAAAAGTGAGGTTCTGAAATTCGTTCATATTGGGCACATTTGTACTTCTAGGGTATATGAATGTGTACACATAATATTTTTGTTATTTGATGTTTAGTTGTTAAGATATGGGATTCTAAAGAATTCAAATTTTCACAGAAGAGGTTTTTTGAAATTTTATTTTCATATTGAAGTAAATTATATTTAAATAATAAATGTAGTGTTTTGTATAGAAAATTTACTGTTCTTTTTGATTTTCAAATGATATTCCGAATTTGAATTTTTTTTCTAGTTTTAAACCGGAAGTGAACATTTAAAATATTTTTTTCAATAACTTCGACCATTTTAATTTTTACTTTTTTTACTGTAAAATAAAGCTTAATATGTATACAATTTACCATAAAAATTTCAGAATGGGATCTAGATTAGTTTAGGAGATATATTAATTAGAGTGCGTGCATGTCGCTCTGAGCGTGATACCTGTCGCTTGTTAAAGTTGTTTGGTGATGTAAAAATACATTAAAACGTTGATAATATGTCAGTAAAATTGATTATTTATTGTTGCCTTACCTGTTTGTGTCATTCTGAAGTTATTTAATACCTAAATTTTAAATAAAATGTAAAATATTTCCATTCCATTTTACATCTAAACTTTTAGGAATTTTTCTTATATCTTTAAATTTTCGGAGCCAGTAAATTTAATGGATTTAAGTGCCGATCACCGTAGGGAGACAAAAAAAGTCAATTAAAATGATAAAACTTATTAACGAACGTAGCTCACTAAGAGGTTAGAACAACAATGAAAAAAAATGGAAAACGAGCATTGCTTGCCTTCATGGTTTTATGTCTTTCTATTATGTAATTTTGATTCGTTTTGATGAAGTGATTCTTTTTGCAATTAAGAGGTGGTGTTTTTATTCGTATTTTGTCACCACAATATGAGAAAAAATCACGAAAAATAATGTTTTATTTTGAAAATGGTTTCTACACATAATTTCTTTCAAAATATTACATTTTATTTTAAATTTAGGTATTCAATAACCTGAGAACGACACAAAAGGGTAAGGCAACAATAAATAATCAATTTTACTGACATATTATCAACGTTTTAATGTATTTTTACATCACCAAACAACTTTAACAAGCGACAGGTATCACGCTCAGAGCGACATGCACGCACTCTAATTAATATATCTCCTAAACTAATCTAGATCCCATTCTGAAATTTTTATGGTAAATTGTATACATGTTAAGCTTTATTTTACAGTAAAAAAAGTAAAAATTAAAATGGTCGAAGTTATTGAAAAAAATATTTTAAATGTTCACTTCCGGTTTAAAACTAGAAAAAAAATTCAAATTCGGAATATCATTTGAAAATCAAAAAGAACAGTAAATTTTCTATACAAAACACTACATTTATTATTTAAATATAATTTACTTCAATATGAAAATAAAATTTCAAAAAACCCCTTCTGTGAAAATTTGAATTCTTTAGAATCCCATATCTTAACAACTAAACATCAAATAACAAAAATATTATGTGTACACATTTATATACCCTAGAAGTACAAATGTGCCCAATATGAACGAATTTCAGAACCTCACTTTTTTTCGTTGTCGGTTTCACGTGAAATGCCCCATCTGTATTTTATCCCTCTGTTGATGCTTCCTCTAAAATTACTTCATCTTAGATGGAATAAGATATTCTTGTAAAGGAGTCCGTTTTTCTATCAGGCATATAATCTATATAATTGAACGGCTAACATGAATTTTGTGATACCATTTTAGCCGTTGTTTATGGACCGATTTTCATAAAAAATACATCAATGGAAAGAGAATATCCTGTAGATGTGCAGAATTGTATTTTTTGTGAAGATCTGTTCGGAAAGTATAGAAGCAAAAAATTGAAAATAGATTTTCTTACCAATACATACACATCGTTGAACGTTCACACAGCGATAAATACCAATGGTATACTAGCCTTGACTACCAAGATAGAAACCCTGATCTTCTATGGGCTGTGTAGTGCATGCGGTGGTAACTTGCACTTGCACGCGGGAGTCCCAGGTTCGTATCTAGGACTGTTCCAAGTGTTTTAGTTTCATTTTTGGAAGCTAATTAAATCATCAAATTTCACCACATTTAGCAATATTTTCATTCTCACACATGAACGGTTACACCGTATTGTATTTGACCGTTCGGTGTTGTATGATAGCTTTCTCTCTGTGGACCAATCGTATGTATTGTATTTATCGTCGCCGTTCATTATGTAAATGCATACGCACTTTCATCACTATTTGGTCATATTTTTTTAGTTTGTTTTGCTGAAGGTCGTCTAACATTCCACAAAAAAGCATTTTCAGTTGAAGAAAACTTTCAAGATTTAAAAACGATGTTTGATTTTCCTAACATTATTTACAACAACCGGTTTGGTAGATCTCAAGAATGTGAAAATCGAATGATGACATGCGCAAAACGCTTAGCATTGTTATATTGAATATTAACTTAGGGAATGGAGCAATTAAGCTGATTAAATTTTGCGATGAAAATGTAAAACGTTAGAGATTAAAATAGAAACACAGAACTTAGGGAATTAGTTATACACTAAAGAAGTCTGGGAGTGCCAGAAGAAATGCACATCTGCTTTAATAGTTTAAATACACGTTTTAAGGAAATTTTGGAAAAAGGTTTTTGAATTAACTTAAATTTGTAAAAGCGTGAAAATAAGGGTTTTCTAACTGAGATTGATGATTATTCGATCGAATTTCTAGAGTCAGTTATAATAAAATCATCATTGCACTCGAATTTCGAGTGCTGGATTCACTAGTCACTATTAAGACGCGCCTCAACTACTTAGCCATAAGCCTAATTATCATTATAAATCTTAAACAATAGTTTACATTTAAATTTATTTTATTTCACGTATGTATATCACTTCTTTGTCCATTTCATTCGTTATTTCCTGCCGTTTGCAACATTGCCGCTCATCACAAGTATTGGATCACACATTGTTGTTGACAAGGCACATCATTTCATGATCGCAATACAATTGTGGATCTAAATGTGGAAGCTCGCCGTTAAGCGATACGATTATTTTGTGTTTTGTGTAGCATTACTTAATTTCTTGTCAAAGTAAGCACTTTTGTAGACATCAGTTCCCTGAAATAAATATTCGTGCATTCATTCTCACACAACAAGTCGAGTTGTACTTTTGGTGAGTAGGGATAAAAAAGGGAGTTTCGATATTGAATAAGAGTTCACTGTAGTTTCGACTGACCATATACAATATTCGGTCAACCGGCAAATTTAAAGTGATTTATAAAAGTTTCACCAAGAAGTATTGATAGTGAATCAATGTTTGGTGGTCTTTGTCCAGGAGTTTCGATATAGGATAGAAACTCAACAAATTTATGAATTGAATTCTGATTCCGGTTGACTGACATTACAAAAATCGCTAATGCACAACATGCCTTTGTTGGTGATCAATCTTCTTTCATCAACCTCCTTAAGTTAACTAATTTCACGGCTAACCCATTAGGCGACCGTGGAGAAAGTGGCTGCATCTGCATTGACTTGTCAAAGAATTTTGACTCTGTTCTCCAAATTCTATTGCTAGACGAATTTGAAAGTATCTAGCATTCATAGATCAGTACTCAGATGGTTTGACACTTCGTTGATAAACCGTAAATGCAATAGTTACGTTTTTTTCGGATTCTTGTAAATTATCATCTGGTGTTCCTCAAATACTTGAGCATAAACATTCAATCGCACTGAATCCTCGATAATCTCAAGATCAATGTAAGTAAATGCTGTTCACTCACTTCTTCTGGTTAATTTAACTTTCTCTAATAAAAATATTCATACCTTATTGTTATTTACACCATACTCCTGAGACAAACAGAAATATTATGCTGATTGACCCTCCTAATACACAGTCTAACACAGTTTCTCATTCGTTCGTAGAGGAATCATAATAACTTGCAATTTGGCTCTTCCAGTCACTCCTCAGGTTCATATACAAACTGAATAAAGAATGAAATCTTAACTAGCTACCAGCTATTCATATAAGACTGACACTTACAAGCCGAGTTTACATTCTTGCTTTTGTATCATTGGATTGTTCTGTTTAACAGAATTTTTTATAGTAGACAATAATGAAAACATCGAATTTGCATTTATCGCAGCGAAATAAAACAACTAGTGGTTTATTCCAGTTTTTATATATTAATTTCTCGACATGTGTATTATTTCATTTCATTTTCCCAACTTGAATTCAAATATATATAATATTTTCATATTTTTCTTTTTCATTTCTTAAAATTGTTTCTCTCACACATTAATTTGCCTCATTTGTTTGAATTTCAATTAATTGTTATTAGATATTTGTATATAGTTTCTCTTCAATTCTACTTTGCTTCGTTTACTTAAAATTTAATTTGGTTTCAATATAATCATATATGCAACACGTACTTTGGTTTAGGAAAAGCAGTTTTTATATGTTCATTACGTTCTGTATCATCATTATAATTATCTGTTTCCATTTATATATTACTCTGTGTGTTGTTTTGACTACATTTCTGGTTTCGCAACAATACAATGCTCTCACATTTGCTCAGTAACTTGAATATTTCTTAATATATTTAAAAAGATAATACTATAGATTTTTTTAGCTATAATGTATTCAATAATAAATTCATTGCAAACTAGAGTAATTAGAACACATAATATAATTAGCTAGAGTTGAGATAATAACAAGTCGATTTAAAAAAAAATCATTCCTTTCTAAATCACCATTGAGTTCAAAATGATACAATGTTTTGCTTTTCAATAAAATTGTTAATATTCATTTATATTTCTGTTATTTAGTTGTGATGCAATTACGGGTGATTCATAGTTGCATTTTTTAAAGCTGACACAATTGGGTATACGTATAATAGTCTATGATCAAATAAAGTGATTTCTATTCATTCAATAATTCTCTGTACTAAACAACGTACGCATGCAAAGTTTTGTATTTTTTTCAAAAGGAGTCTGTTGTGTCTCCTAAGAGTGCGTTTTTTCATTAAATATAATGCAAATAATTCATCCTTTTTTTTCTCATCAGATTTGCCAGCATATTCTACTATTTGGTATTTGTTTATATACTATAAACTATTGTTTTCGCATTCCAAAATATTCTTTGTGCTTCGTTTTGTTTTTAGGACAGTTTTAAGCTTTCATTTAACTCAAGTTCGAAATAATATCAACAATTGTATACATCAAATCATATTTACTAGTTAAATGGATAAATAGTGTTTACTAATGTGTGATTTATTTTCCAAGAAGCTGTGAACAGATTGTTAACGGTTTTAATGAATCCACGTTGTAGCGTCATTTAAATATAATCAGTTTTGCATGTTTCTAACACACATCAAAATATAAAAATCAATTTAGAGAAAAGCGGATATTTGTTGCTATTTAAAATGGAAATACGCTTCGAAATATACATCGAGCAGTAGGAGTGAAAATCTCTTCTACAAATTTCTGCATGATCTCCACAACGATTGATCGTAGCAGCAATATTTTTCCAATTTTTTTCTCCATTTAAACGGAATTAGATGTTTTTATCTGAAAGATCGGTTGATTCATTGAAAGATATGTAACAAGGTAAACATATTCTGCGTGATGCAGCCCGAGAAAAAATGTCAGAAAAATTTCATCGACATATTTGGAATGTAATATGTCAGCACCAGTCCCCGAAAAATGTAGTATTTGTTAAGCCAACAGTTTAGATGTTTATTCCGTTGACTTGGTTTCCGGTCCCAGATAAAATTCAATTGGAATTAAATGAATAACAAATAACTTTCAATTTCCGCTAATAACCAACCATTTATAACATATCAATTAGACTAGACATCATGCTAAACATGCGTTTCCCCTCCCTTATTCACGTATCTATTTATTGGCAGCCAAATCTGGTTCATCAATACCTTTGTACACATACTTTATCTAATTGTCGTTAATTAATTAATTAATTTATTCCGAAAGAATATTTTAAACTCTACCACATCAACTACGATTCGAAGCACACATACTCAGCATACTTTCAATGCTTTTTTTATATTTCAACTCTTTTTCAGAGCCGATGCGTGGCATGAGTGAGTAAATTTGTGCGACAAAGATTTTTTTACAAGTATTCACGTTAACATTGCACATTTTCTTACTAAAGTTGTCAATACATAATCAATTTTAATTTCTTTAAAAACCTGTCAACTTATGTTAGAAATTTCCCGTACATTGTGTTGCTACCTCATTTCGAGCGTTGACTAGAATTCAATTCTTAGTAAATAAAACAATATTATGCCAACTAGAACTAGGGCGTGGATTTAACAGCATATATTCAATGAAATTTCAATTCAATCAATGGAATTTCAAGAGCCAAATAATATTTGTGAAAATATTTTGTGTAATGATCGGTTTAATGATAATGTGAAGCTAATTTTCGTTCGATCGTTTGTTTCGTACGTTATAACATTGCTAAGAATGAAAGAGGAGAGTTTTTGCTCTTATAGCACTTCCTTATAAATCGAGAGAAAATTGAATGGGTAACTTCGCATGTAGGGCCCATATAGGGTAATCGCTGTGAATGGGTATGACCTTTACAATTAAAACGGATTGAGGACGATGGAAGGCCAAATCAAACTTCTACAGCAGGCGATTTATGAGTCAAGTTTTCGCATCAAGAATTCCAACATTATCCATACCGAGGACGAGGGAAGGATTGGCCGAGGTGTAAGACAACCAAAGCCTACATTGAATGCACTCTTCCGCACGATATCCGAGCAGGCGAACGAATATTTACTTGTTACTAAATATTCACCGCAGAATTGTTTAAAAAAAACAATCTGTGATATAGGCATTCTTAATTTGATCGCCAATTGATAATTAATGCTGACAACATTTTCACGGCAAAAATGACAATTAGATGTGATGTGAAAGCTTCATGAAGATGTTTCATTAGATAGCAGTAATGCTTGTGTGATGGATTATTCGTAGAATATCTTCCCTAATTTGTTTCGGTACCTTTTTCAAACTATATCTTCCAACATATACACCAGAACGTGCAAGTTTCTAAAAGTTTGAGTTTAGTACATTCATCCTGTATGACGCACAGGTTGCGTTTATCAGAGCTTAGCTCGCATGCTGACGACTCACACGCTGCGCTTGGTAGTTTGTTTTATTCGTAAAGGTCCAACAGCGGAGCAGCTCCCCAGGGATCAGAAAAAATCTTCAATGCTGCCGAGGCATTCTTTGAAGAGTTAATCATCTGTCATTTCATGATCATTGTTTAGAGTTGCTGCAAGTGCACAGTAAGCCTAAGATTAAAACGCGATTTTTATTTGTATCTAAGATTTGTTTGTGTGAAAATTACGTTGTTCCCGAAGGGTAGTAGGGAGTTGTAGAAGCTGAATAGTAGATGGTGATTTAACATGCAGACTGCTATCATAGAAAATCCCTTTCGGGCTATGTAACAATCAAGGGAAAAATTTCTAACTCAACGCAGTTTCAGTCAAATTTACTATAGTAGACTATAGTAAGAAGCAACGCAGAGAATTAAAGTATAATTCTAATTCAATATTCGAATCTAAGAGTCTGGCTGGTTGGGATACAGATGTTTGAAGTATGCAGTGTTTTAAATGTAGCCAGCACGTGGTTGAACTAACGCAAGCTCACCACGTAGAGATTTACAATATGAATGCTGAAAGTTTTTCATATTATATGCAACCTTTATGAATACTGTTTGTTTGTCGATTCTGATGATGCTATTCCAACAACTTCTATAATATGGAATACATATGAAGACGAAAGCTCATTTACAGTGTCCTTTTACTTTTCTTTGAGACTTATCGTAGACATTTTCCAATATTTTACTGTTATGCACTGGAGTAATAGGAACTCAAGGAGATATGATTTGGATTCTCGCGAAAATGGACGCTAAAATTGGTAAATACCCTTCCCTATAAACTCTAAAATTGAATTCAGTTTCAGTCTAGTTTCAACAATAATTTGTTTTTAATTCGTTGAATATAGTTCATTTCAAATAAAATTCCTATGTTAAATAAGAATATGCAAGTATCTTCAACATTCAACTTTCATTGACAAGTACCGTAAGTAATCTTTCAAACTTTATTGTTGCAATGCAATATGTTGGCTCAAGAAATGACCATTTAATCCTTAAAATAAACACCATCGTGTGTAGCTACTTTATCGTGTATTTTATTTTGATGAGTTGGTAATGAAATTGTTTGAAAAATAACACTAATACAATGTTTAACAAACGCATTACGCTATGGCACTTCACATTCAACAATACGAAATCTTCAAAATATTCACTGAAGAAAACGAAACACTCTACAAGTTATTTTCATGTTTAATACAAAAAAAAACAGGTTGTTTTTCTCAAGCACAATTAATTTGTCTAGAAACAAACAAAAAACATAGTTCTAGATATTTAAAATTTTTCGCAGAAAAAAATTTCACAAATAATTCTTTTAAAGTGTTTTTGATTTCGTGTACATACTACAAATTTTTACTTCACTTAATGCAAAATCATATCAGAAACAATCGTTGCCAACTAAAATAATAGACCAAGAATAGATTATGAATTAATTAGAATAACGAGATTCAAAACAGATAATGCCGATTGCATATATTTCATAACAATTTGATTGGTTTGCGTTTTTTCCTTTGGCAAAAGGCTAGTGTAGCTAATAAAAGGAACAATTCGTGAGCAAGCATCAGTTGGTTACCGGTCAACAACTTTATAGCAATTCTACATCTTCGGCGCACTTAAGTTTCACATTAGAGAGATCCTTAAACAGTACAAGAACTGTGACGATCGAAATTTAGAGAAAAAGATTGTTCTTGTATCAGTTCCGCTTTCAGACTGCAATGCTGACTTTTTCACTATGTATAAATTGAGCATATTATTTTAAATAAATAATTGAAAAATAATCGTCATAAATGACAGTGTGAGACAGTGATTCTAATGAAGAGATTTGTGCATTTGAGGTGTTTAGCGAATCACTTATGCGATAGGCTGCATTTGGAAGAGAATTAAGCACATTTATTCGAAACTCAAATCAAATATGCCATTTGCAAAACAAATTTTCATTTTTTAAAACTGAGTCGCCAAAGGGAAATATGCTAGTTACTGATGATGAGTATTAACTTTTAATTTGCCACCGTAGTATGCAAGGTACAGCTTAGCAATATGATCCTGGTCTTTCGAATAAAGACGATTGAACATTGTAAGATAGTTGTCGTTGTAAATAACATAATCTTGCATCAATTGTGAAATAAAATAAGAAATAAGCGAAGTTTTAAAACAACCTCTTAGTCGCATATAATCGATAAAAATAATGTTTAATAGCATGAAACGCAATTCGGCGCGAAACAATAACCTAAAACTTGAATTGTTTCCCAGTCGAATGCATTAAATTCAACATAATATTTCGTTTAACAAAACCATTTGATGTAGCAATAATACTCATTTAATAAATAATAAGGCAATTCCTAAAAATCAACACTATTATGCAATAATCACAGCAAATGCAAATAAAAATAATAAATACATACTTTGTAAAAAATATATGTGTATATGTATAAACATAATAAAGAGCAAGATTCAACATTTAACAATACAACTTCAATGTTTTTAAAACATTTTTTTCTCAACAAACTAAAAACAGTCTACGACTTGTTTTAAATAAAAATTTGAGGCTAATACCTTTGTTAAGAGATTCGAGAATGGCGAAGAGAAACTTGGATCAATTCGATTGAAACAATTCCTTAGTGCGGCTATAGACTAAAACAAAGTAAGAAACATGTTGCGTGTTGTTTCTCTGATACCGCACCTACCCAATGAGATTCTTTAACAGCTACCAATGGATTTATGGTTTCATTATATTAATTTCTTACTAGTTGGTAATATATATCTTGTAGATTAATGTTACATTACTTTTAGCTATGTTCATAGAATTTCTTTGTCCTTTTTATATTTTTCGTGTCCATTTAAAGAAACGAAAATCTATTTATTCGTGACGTTGTTCTTTGCAGAATCTCGTGTTCATTTGTAATGTAGATTATTTTCTAATTGCTTTTCTTTTTCACTACATTTTCATTGTTGATCTAGGGTTTGTTTTTTGTTTGAAAATTATATCTTTTTTCAGTTGTTATGAATACTATCTTTCGTTTTTGTCGCTTATAATGTCGTACTCATAAATATTAACGCACAAAATTATAATAATAAATATAAATACCGGCTTTAGGTGCTCCATAGTAACAGCTAGAATATTAGCTTCACGCAATAGTTTTCTATAATGCTTTTCTAAATAATTTAATAAAGTAGGTTACTTTCTCAGCGACATTCTTCTTAACTTTTTGTGTATATCTATTCAAAAGTTTTATAATTAAATATCTTTGTTGCATATTTTGTGTTTTGTTTTTGTTGCGTTGTAACTTAAATTTAATAAACTTTACGCTCAGGACCAAAGTCGGGATTAACAAATGAGAATCCGCCAAACTCTTCCTGATTAATACATCGAATCACGTCGTTTCCGACTGGTGTTAAAACTGGCTCTTCTTTAGTAAATTCAGTATCAAAGTTTGTTGCATCGCGCGGGCATTTCTATATTGAAATTATACAGATTGTGTATTCATAAGGGTACAGTTTTTCGGTGAGGCTAATAAGCTAACACTTACCATTTTAGGCCGGAATGGAGGTCGTACATTACGATTTTCTAATTCTGTCCAATCTAGTTTAGCAAAAAATGGGTGTCTACGAATTTCGTTTTCATCACCGGTACAACCTAAGCGTTGACTGGGACTTTTGGTTAAAAATCCTGAAAAGTACATGTTAAACGCTGTTAAATTCATATTTTTTATGAGTGTAATTTTGTTTATTGTTTATTGTTGACGAAGCTACTAAACAGAAGAGTTCCAATTACATAGTAGCGATAAACTAAACTAACACTAAAGAGTAAATGAATTAATTAATGAAATAAGTATAGTAAATAAGAATAAAGAACAGTCGTGAATGAATTAGAAAATTTGAGAACTACAATTAAGAGGAAAATATAAGATTCCTTAGTTTGATCTTATAAGTATTTAAAGAGTAACCGAAGGAACCAAACTGCATAAGGTCATGATTTCGTTGTAAGCGAGTCAGGGGAGAATTATAATATAGGTTAGACGTGGTGAAGGGAGGGGCGAAGATCGTAAGGTTTCTAGAAGGGTGAGAAGAGTGACGAAAGCGAAGTTCATTGCAGAGAGGAGTGTCGAGAATATTCAAGAAAAGCTTGCAAAAGAGAGATTCGTCTAAATATATTCTACGTTGTTGTAAGGTGGCAAGGTCAACGGAGTCAAAAGCCTTAGACAAATCCGTGTAAATGCAATCAATTTGCTCTCTATTGGCCAGAGACTTGGCCGCAAAGTCGGAGAATTCTAAGAGGTTAGTAAGTGAGGAACGACCAGTAACAAAACCATGTTGTGCATTAGCAATAACAGGACTGATGGAAGTAATTATTGGATTGTAAACGAACCGCTCGAGCAGTTTCGAAAAACAAGACAACATGGCTATGGGACGGTAGTTGCGTGCAAAGGAAAGGAGTCCAGACTTGTGGATAGGAATTGTATGTGAAAGTTTCCAAGAAGCAGGGAAAATGCCCTCGGAGACACTTTTGTTAAATATGATCGATAGAGGCAGGCTAAAAGAGGAAGAGAGGCAGATCACAAACAAGTTAGGAATACCGTCTGGTCCAGGGTTCACATTAGGATCAATTCCATTGATTAGGATCTCTAGCTCAGATTTAGAATTAAATAAATTAGAAGGTAGTAAGCAAAAAGGAGTAGAATAGGAATACAAGACAGGACTTGCCATGGGTGATAAAAAGACAGAAGAGAAGAAGTCCGAGAATAAGTTTATCATATCCTGAGGAGAGCGAGCAATGAGGCCGTTATGAGTCAACTCGGTAGGGACAGGAGAGGACTTACGTAGAGAGCGAACATAGGACCAGAACATTTCAGTTTCATACCTGGTTACAGAAGCTTCGAGGCGTTGAATGTAATAATTCGAGGAAGAGCGGATAAGGTGTTTCACCTCGGATCTACTCTGTGAGTATCTAATTCGATCTGAAACAAGTTGGCTTTTCAGCCACTTTCTTCGTAAAGTATTTTTGGTACGCAGAGCAGACTCAATTGCAGGAGAGAACCAAGGAGGCGAGTTCGATTTAACTTTACGTGTTAGGGGAACATAGTGATGGATCAGGTCATCAAGTACAGAGTAAAAGGAATTTAAGGCAGTTTCGCAATCCAGACTGTGAAGTATATGATGCCAATTATATGAGTCGAGGGAGGACTCGATGGCATAGTAGTTTGCTCTTCTAAAATTCGGCTTTAGAGAGACTGGAGTGGTCCTGGACTTGTCAAATTTAATGGAGACGTCCAACAGGAGTGGAGGATGATGAGGATCGACCCTAGTGTAGGGATGGATACATTTAACAAGGATCAACATGTTTATAGGCAGGGAAGAAAGGACAAGATCTAAAATTTTATTGTTAACATTAGTGATAGTGTTATATTGGTAGAAAGATACTGAAGCTAAAAACGAAGATATAATCGAGAGATGAGTGCTGGCTACAGAAGAAACAGGAGAAAATGAGTTAAAATCCCAGGTGATAGAAGGGAGTTTGAAGTCGCCGAGAATGATGAAGTGGGAAGATGGAGGACAAGAATTAATGAAAGCTGAAAATTCATTTAGCTACTTATCGAGTATGGAAACAGGGCAATTGCAAGGAATATAAACACACCCAACAAAAAGGGGACTAGATTGTGTGTTGATCTTAATAAGTATCCATTCAATAATGGATGGGAAGGTGACCGGGGAAAAAGAGGTACAGAGGGAAGAATTGAGAGAAGGCTTTGCCGCAATAAGAACCCCACCGCCGTCACTTTTCAAGGCAGAGTGAGGATTACGATCATGTCGGAAGACACGATGATAAGCGAAAAGCTCTTCGTCATAGATGCTAGCGTTGAGCCAAGTTTCAGATAAGCAAACGACATCGTGATTAGCAGAGGTAGAGGATAGGAGAAACTCATGCAGTTTAGTCCTAAGGCCACGACAGTTTTGGTAGTACAACGAAACTTCACGTAACGATGATGAAGTTACTGTTGAGAGCTGTGTAGACGAGGCTGGCGAAAATCCTTAGAGCGGCGAGTAGAGAAGGCTTTGACCAGTGTACCGCTTGGCCAGAAGTCGGGTTTAAGTAGGGAATTAAATTCCGGAGGAGCCGCAATTTTGAAGGAGGCAATAAACTTGTTCGGAATATTGTCTTTCGTAAGCTTCTTGCAGTTTATGAAGACAGGAGAAAATTCAAGTTTGGCGTGGATGTGGCTAAAACATCATCGTTAGATGTGGAGAAAGCCAGCCGAGAAATAAATATTTGGAGAGGAGGAGCGACAACTTGAAGCGACGAAGCAGCAGTGGGTGAAGAGTGTTGCAAAGCTGGTGTAGCAGCAATCGGAGCCTTGAAGTTTAGCGTCGCAAGTGGAGGCTTTGCGGCAGTCGCAAGTGACGTTGATGTTGTTGGACATCCCGATGTAAAAGTTGTTGCAGCCGATAAAGTTGTTGCAGCCGAAAGAGATGATAACGCTTCAGATGTAGATGTAGAAGAAGAAGATGCTGATGTTGAAGAAGATGCTGATGTTGATAGTGTGGGGACCGACGAAGTCGCAGGAATAGGCTGAAGTGGTGAGGTGTGTGGTGTGGTGAGCAAGTCCGTGATTCTGTAGAAGTTTTGCGATGAAGAGCAGGTGCCGATTTAGGTATCCCACCTTGATGGTTGAGGTTTACATCATTAGAAACAGCTTTCAAAGATGGTGGCGTTGAGGCACCAGAGATTACATCCATTCTCTGGGTGAAAGCAGTGAGTGTAGCGGTATTTTGATGAAGTATTTTTATAACATCATGTAGCGTGGTATCTTTGCACGCATCACAACGATAGGAAACGTTGTTGGGGAGCTTGGCAATAATGTCAACAAGTATGACGTTAGTGTTGATACACTTCGCGTGAAAACACTTGCCACAGTACCCGTCGCAAAAGATGAAGCGATAGCGCGTGGATTCAGGTTGTTTGAAAATTGCACATAAAGAGCCAAATGGTGGCGAATCAAAAACCATAATGTAAAGGGTTAGCTAAATTTGAAAGTGCAAAAATAGCGGTAACGGAACCCAATTAAAGCGAATAGATTGATGAGTTTATGTCAACTGAATTGGGACTTTAGGAAGCCGTTAACTGAACGCTGGATAACAGCCACACGCAGAGAGCACCAGCGAACAAAGAACTTGTTCAAAATTCACTAGATCACCAAGCACGGGAAAGCACCGAATGGTTAATTGTGAAGGCAACACGCACAGCAACTGGAACAACACGAGCGATGCAAAATTAAGAAATTAAGCAGTAACGATTGCGAGATGTCAGCGGAAAAGCAAGAAGCCAAGTTACACACGTCCAGCTTGGTCCAGTGATAGGTAAACAAAACCTAGTTATAATAAACATCCCGAAAGCAAGATCCAAAAATCGTACTAAGGCTTACATGTTTGCAGGAAGAAATCCAAAAAGACAACGCAAAGTCTCATGCTCTTATGTAAAAGGATATAAAAGGTCTTTAAAAATGTTACTAAGTGTAAAACGGGGAGGGGGGTAGTTAAAAGTTTCTGAAAATTGCGTTACGTAGTATACGGATGGCCCCTAATGTAAACTTAAAAAAATATCGAAACATATCACTATTCAACACAATCATTTCGTCCTCTCCGCGAATGTTGTCATACGCTGTGAAACCTCATGATTATGAGTGGGTTTTCACGAAGCCTACTTCCCTTCGAAATGTGTGGGTTTGTTAGCCAATTTTGCTTCAAATGTATTCAGCACACAAGGAGCTTATTGGTTCAGAAGTTTTCGATAACATATGCGGCGAAGCTGAATTTTGTATAAGACACTATTGACTCGCTGACCTCTGAATTTTCTTTGCTTCAGGTTAAATTAGCCGCCAACCAAACCGATCGAGCTTTTACGATTGCTGCTCCTGTTCTAAATGCATTCGTTTCTCGTTTTACTTATGAGACAACAAAGAGCGGGTCAATGATTATGTAGTGCAAAGATTAGGTGTTTCTTTTTATTGCTGACTCTCAAAAAGTTCACTCCTGGCAATATGGATAGTCAAGTGAAAACATTATCTAAAATAACTGCTCTAGTCGAAATGGACATAATAATATTTTGTGAAAGAAATTTTCTTGGATGTTACGTTTCGGACCGTTTTTGGTATTTTTTTATAGTTTAATAAAAGTCTGTGTAATCTCTTTACCAAATTTATAAATTTTATTTATACGTATTTTGGCTGCTACTTTCTGCCTTTTTTTACTGGACTATAATAATTTTCAATTTATTTAATCACATTCAATCACCAGCGAAGTGTGCGAGGTTTTCAGGATTGTTCCATATCAATGGTGTTTTTTAAGACGATTGATTGATTGATCGAGCTTTTTATCAGCAAACCGATGTAATAGGATAAACTTTGGTTTTCATAATTTTTTCACTTTCAAGGGATCATGATTTTTTAGAAAAGTTGCAAAACCAACGACATTATTTATCTATTTTTAACGATTCGAAGTCTCGACAAAAAGAGGATATTCTGATTTTGGGAAACGCGAAGACTCTTTCTTGGATAAATTATTTTTCTATCCTCGTTTGAAGTCTATATAATATTAAGTTTGAAGTCTATGTAATGAGTGTTTGGAGTTAAATACACATGTTCGCTTGAAATTGCAGCTTATGTAGAATATGTATATATTTTGTGTGTTCTACTATTTACGATTGACTCACCTTTGAGTATAGATACGGCTTCCCGTGACAACCATACGGGATATAAAACATCGTCATGCAAAATGGAATCGAACAGTTCATCTTCATTGTCAGCTTCAAACGGCGGTTGACCGGCCATCATTTCGTACATAAGTACGCCTAGTGCCCACCAATCGACAGATGCTCCATACTCTTGTTCTTTTAATATCTCTGGCGCAATATAATCTGGGGTCCCGCAAAATGTAGATGTTAGTGTTCCATCCATAATACCCTCCTGTTTAATATTGGATAGATAGGAATTAAGCTTATTATTGGAGTGAAAGAAGTGCTTGGAAGAAGTTTTAGGGATTAAAAAATGAGAGCATATTGCATTGAGATTACTATTATGCCATTTGAAAATTATGTTTAAAAAGTTTTATGTGTTAATGATATTTTCAAACTACTACAACTCGGCAGCTTTTACGTCGTTGAGGTCTTCCGGATAACAATCAGTTCCAGGAGAACTTTCAGTAACGAAAATTTTGTAAATCATTATTTATTTTGTACCATAGTAGATAACATGAAAATTAGATAGAAAAGTTAATATAATTTACGATCTAAAGATGATCTATGTGTAGTGTCGGGAACTGTTGAAATGTATACGTATGGCATATTTCAAAATTATGTTGAAGAAAATGGTGCAGATTTACACAATATGAGAGAAAATCACAATACAATGTCATTCTCTTTTATACCATTCTAAGTCCATTAAATAAAGATTTTGGTAACTAATTTTTGAAACAATTAGTATCGTTTTGCGATACACGCAATTCAATTTACCTTGCACATTCCAAAATCAGCTAACTTGCAATGTCCCTCCTGATCCAACAGAATATTATCCAGCTTTAAGTCTCTGTAGATGACACCATGCGAATGTAAAAATTGTAACGCTAATGTTACTTCGGCAGCATAAAATGCAGCACGTGCTGCTTCAAATCTCCGGGCTTTTTGTATTTGAAACATTAAATCGCCCCCGTTCACGTATTCCATCACGAAAAATAAGCGATCGGGCGTTTGAAAACAGGAATGAAGAGCCGTTAAGAATGGATGTTTTGCGGCCAGCGCTAATATTCGCTTTTCAGTCATCGTGCAATCCACATCGTCGTCCTGAATGATTGCATCTTTCTTCAGCACTTTGACGGCATAGATTTCGTCGGTTCCCTTCTTTTCGGCCAACATCACTTTACCGAACGAGCCTTTGCCCAATACTTTAATGAAGTTAAAATCATTTAATCCTAGTTTTCCGGCACGACTCTCAATGAACTGCTCCAAAGCTGGTAGCTGCTGATGATTGTTTCCATTGTTTCGACTCGGAGTCTCCATTTCATTGCTATCCGGTCGTTCAGATAATTGATCACTAGTCGATTGATTTGAATACTGCAAATAGGATAAGGAAGCACAATTAGCCTAAATAGTTTTGGAAGAAAAGTTGCCAGGAGCAGTTCGAATTCTGGCACCGGTGTGATACAAAAAAAAATTATTCGTCAACACTCAATAACATACCCTCGACCTTCGTGCCGTCTGTGTGTCTGGCGTTATTCCTAATTCATTAAGAATTTCGGCCATTTGCCGTGTATTTATGCCGCACGTATTCGCCACATTTTTCTGGCAACGCTTGTGCACGTTCATCGAACACACTTCACATTGCAGGCCTTGTTTTATTAACCCATATAATAGAGAACCGCAATGATCACAAAATGTAAAGCGTTTGTAATTATGCACTACAAAACGATGTGGAACATTAACATTAAATCTTTGGCCTGACGGGATTGGCCCTGCTTGATTTTGCTAAAAGAATACATTTTACAATTGAGCTACATCAAATAATTATTCGGTATGAACCTTTCCATTATTAGCGGCCTCTTCGCGCATTCCAGGGCATTTTGTAACTACTGATCGGTGGCATCTCTTATGTACAACGCATGTGCAAACTAAAAAATGTTAAAAAAAGGTGTCAAATTTTTGATACTACATTTTTATAGTAACAACGTATACTGGTACCAAAAACAGAATTAAAAAGGACATTTTCTGGTAAAAAAAAAACTTTCATTGAAAACAAACAAAAATCGTATCAAAAGAAATAAGTTAATGTTAACACAATTTATCCACATCCAATCCTAAACAAGCTAAAAGCCCAGATTGGAGTATCCTACCTTAGATGTAAAGTTTTGCATATGTTAAAAGGAATTAAATAACGCTGTTAGCGCTAAACCAAAAGAGACTATAAAAAGTAGATTTATATTGGAGTCGTTTTAAGAGCTTATCGTATCGAATGAAGCCAACAAGTTTTCCAGATATTTTCTGGACTCGCAAGAAATGCAAGTAAGATTGCAGAGGAACTATCTGCGCCTGTTATTGCCTTTACTTTTGCTATATTGCTGGGGGCAGATGGATATTTTTGTGCAAAAACAGTACAATATGCCGTGGTTGACTTACTTGATGCAACCACCATGCACAAAATCATAAGAAAAACCAGCGGCATCAATCTTTATTCGACTGCAAATACATCAAATGACTAGTCATAACGACCAGATGGAGATAAAATCTTCCCACCTGCTCCTCGAAAAGCCGCTAATCTGCGGGGACATTACGTAAAAGTTTGAAGAACTCAAACAGACATATGTTAGATGTATTAGTTACTAATATTTTCAAAGACTGAATTAGGTTCGACTTGGTTGTACCCACCATTGAACATAACGACTAAACAAAGGATCAGCAAATCGTTTTTTATAGAATTAGATCGAATCATTTCGAATTAGTTAAATTTACACTACGATTTGAAATTGTTACAAAGTTTTCGGCAAGACTAGGTATGAATCAAGGAACTCTATTGAAGTTAGCATTAATGATCGAAAAACAACCGATCGCGGTGTTTTATGAAAATATCCCTTTGTTATTATGTTGTTATCACTACTTATAAAGCATTTTAAGGTAAACCAAGGTGATATGTAAAAAATTAAAATAAACACAAATGCAGTAACATATATATGTATATAGAAATAGGATTTATTTTCAAGACAAATTTTTATCCCTTAAATTCGGATAAGTGATGTGGCAATTACCATATAAAAGTATTAATCAAACTGTTAGTAAATCAAAATCATCAACACAAGATATCAATATCATTTGAAGCGTTATTCAGAAAATATGTGATGACTAATCCTTAATAAACATTTATTATTGTTACCGAACTATATTCAAAACAACGTTGCAAATAAGCAACAATGAAATCACAAAAATATACTTTAAATTATAAAAACACACATTCGAATCAAGTTTTTTAAAAAAATATTGTAATTATTATTTTCTAAATCTGATCGCCTCCAACACATACCTTGACATTGATAGCCTTGTTTACCAATTCCCCTGTAAATGCAAAAAATGTGCAATTCTATGATATTCTTTATAACCAAAAGATTTATTTGCTTAGTTTAGTTTTTAGTACATCAAGTCATTTGAATGTCCTTCTTAGTAGAACAACAATTGAAACAAAAATCCCCAAAATTATTGGAGAAATAAAGGATACCTGTTAGTAAGGAGATTTTTATTAGTATGAAATGATAAATGGGATTATAATACCCTTAGAGGAGGCAAGGATTGAAAGATTCGAGGATATGAAGCCCATGCGATAGCCGAGGTATAGTGAGATACAATAAACTATTAAACATATTGAAGCAATTGTAAATCATACTTATGACAATCTGTATTCGATTTGAGTCTCACTGGAGATATTTTACAGAGAAAAAAATCATTTACTTACCAAATAAACTTTTGACAATGCGAACAAAATGTTGGTTGGCGTAGGAAAGTTGCCATGAATTTGTGTCCGTTAACCTGTAAATTATTCGAAAATTTAATTGTTTTCTGTTAAAGAGTATGGATAAAACCATTTGTCATGAGTTACCTGATGAACACGACGCCGCATGGCACCACGACGCCTATTAAAGCCTGCCCTTTCTTTGAATTCATTTTTACTAGATGTCGATGAACTGGCTCCTGATTCTGGAAGTGGATTTTTTTGATCTGCAATTTTAAAATAGAATAGCTTGACTTTAACCGGATTTAATTTTGATTTGAACTTTGACGAGTAAAATTCATATTGCCGTATAAAACTTTACAAACAAGAATACTGCCTCTTATATGTTTCAAAGTTTCATGATTCAGTTAAATTTGTAGCTGCAAATCAATATGTTGTTTTGGAAAAAAGCACAAACCATTTGAGGTTATTTCTAAATCAAATAGGAAATGCTATGCTAAAGTGGACAAATTATGAACCAAGTAAACCTCGAATATTTCTGTGAAAAGTCCAATGCGTAACAAATCAGCATGACGGGAGCATTAAAATCCTACGTAGGAGTTTGGTGTAACGGTCAAAAGATACTGGAGAAAAATTGCGGCATATTTTTCGGAGCATCGCAAAAATATTACCGAAAACGGTACCCATTGCCACTTCTTGAATAATTGTTAGAAGCAAAAAAATGGTTGTTAAAACAGATATTATAATCTAGTTTTTGTCATAGCCGATTTTGAGAATATCGATTTTAGACAAAATCGCGGAATTTGCTCATAAAACCAAAAGTAAACAATAAAAAAAATCCTATGACAAAGCCTAGATAATTATATGTACAATAAGCACACAAAAATTCGTGTACCAGTTTGAGAAATGTGGTTTGCAGAAAAACGCAATTGAAAATTTGTCAAATAGTACACCACGCAATTCTTCGATTTACACAGAATCATCTATCCTAGACGCATAGTGCAAATCTTCTACGATGGATGTAATGCCAAAGTCAGCTTTATTTGGGTGTTTGGAGCGTCTTTTGGTGGTGTAGTCGTGTACAAAACACTGAAGAAGGTTGCAAGTAGCAACCGAAATACGTATTTGAGGAAATACAAAATATTTTGGTAAAAAGCAACAACACGACTTTTTAACTTCCCAGTTCCCTATGGGAAGTTATTGTAATGGGGTCGATTTTGCGAATCCCAAATTTTGACATATCGCCACGTTTTAAGGTCTCTAGAATCTAAATCTAACGTTTTTAGAGAGATGTCTGTGAGTGTGTATGTACGTATGTGTGGCTGTACGTATGTGCGTTCGGAATTATTTTTCGTCTCGATTATCTCGAGAACCAAATATCGTATTGACGTGGGTAATTTCGTAACTTAAAACTGAATGACTTTGCAGCAAAATCGGTAAGGCCGTTTTTTATTGAGGGTAAAAAAACTGAAAAAAGACAAAAAATTGCTTAATGTTTAAACTCTTGAATCGCATTATTCATTCGTGCAGATCCAAAATACCTTCATAATAATATTATTATTATTGTGTGTTACAGCAAAATTGTGATCAAATTATTAAAAAATGTAATTTGAAAAAAAAATCAAGATTATTTTTTAAATTCCAAACTTATTGAGAGAATGAGAGGAGAGACGATAATGCAGTTAACATTGTATATTGTTATAAGTAATTTAATATTGTTAAAAACAATCAAATATTATTATATATAATTTGATATTGTAAATATAAAGTCAATTAAAATAATTCAGTATTCTTAATAACGAATGATTATTGTAAATAATAATTAAATACCCTCAATAATGGCTGTGGATTCCGGGGCCTAGATGGAGGACGAGGAGAACAAGGAGGATGACGAGGAGGTGGATGAGGAGAACGACGAGGATGAGGAGGACGACGAGGATGTCGAGGCTTTGGTACCAAAGATTTTATGGCTAGGTAAAAAAATAATAAAAGTAATAATAATAATTTAGAAAAATAATTGTTAATAATATTAAGTATTAATAATAGTAATTATTAATAATAATAATTAGTAATAAAATCAAATTATAGCTTTGTTAATCATCCCACTGGGATGTTAGTCGTGTGGGCCTCAAGGGTCGCACTGAGACCACCTTTTTAATAATCTTAAAATCAGCTGTTTTATTGTCGACGACGTAATATGCCCTCTTTTGAGTGTCCGTGCGCGCGGAGCTCTGCTTTCGAGTGCGCGTGAATTTCAACAGAAATCCCTTAGGTGTTCATTATTTGCAATAACGATGAAATGGTTTTCAGCCCTCCAATGTGTCCATATTCAGATCGTCGTATATGGGTTTGATGACATTCAAAACTGCTGTTGGTAATTTCGAATAGTCATGACTAAAATCACATAGTTCCCCTTCAGCTTTGGCTTGTTGACACTTACACCACGTTTTAGATCCATTCAGGCAACATTGATGTTGAAGATTTTAGTCCGCTGAACCGTAGTGGTAAAAAGTTGCCCATATCGCTTTCTTCATCCTTGGACTCACTGTGTCTTCCAATAGCTAAACGCCCAGCTTGTCTATAAGTTGTGCAGTCAATTTGTTTGTGCCGCCAAAGCCAAATTTATTTTTTTGCATGCTCGAAGACGGTTTCTCATGCGCTTTTGGACGCGACAAACTTACTCTTTTTTTATAATTTCACTGTCATCACATTTGTTATTTTCGTAAAAGATTTAGAGTCGCCATCACCGATGTTTCACTCTGTACTTTTCAACAGATCTTGCAAATAATTTGTAGCTTGTAGCTTTTCATTCGGTGTTCTAAAATTCACATGCTTTACAAAAGCAATACTTCACAATAAAATTTACTACGTGTCCTGTAGACTGGCCAATCAGAGCTGCATCATCCGCAGATGTAACCGTTGTTGCTTAAAAATGTACGTTATATCTAGATCCTAGACGCTTCAAAAACACAATAGGACTGAAATTCTGGTTTAGACGTTTCCTAAAAGGCGCATCTTCCTGCTATCTGCATGTGACCCGCCCACTTGGCGGGCACCAACACGCGTTCAACAAAGGTATGCACTCTTCCCGCCATAACTTCATTATTACTTGAAGTATTTACTTGAAATTTTCACCACATATTCTTCAGATCTTAAGCACGGCTTAGTTTAGCTTAAGGGGGGGTAAGGTTTGACAACTTTTTTCTTCTTCCATTTTTGTTTATTTTTTCTCTGAAAGTACAACATCTGAAGAATATTGTATTAAATTTGTAGGTCATTCGGAGTAAAACCAACGAAGCTACAGCAGTTTGAATAACCGTACCTCTTAGGTTTGCGCGCCTTTTAGCTACCTGCGCTGAGCGGCGGCAAGCGGCAACTGTTTCGGTCTCTATTGTATTACTTTTATCGATAGGAGCAAAAAGATGCCTTAAATAACGTGAATGATAGTGATGTACGGTATGGACCCGGCATCGATGATGACATGTACGTATTTTATAAGAAAATCCAGTTTTTCTCAAGATGTTTTCACTTTTCAGTGTACAAAACTCTAAATCGATTTTCCAAAACATGTAATTTTTAAAGTCGGTGACCAGCCTACAGAAAAAACTACTGAACCGATCGTTTTGAAATTTTGTACACATATTCTACATACATATAGCTCTCTAGTGACGTTGAGTTTTTTTTAAAAAATAAATTCCTAACAATTTTACAATAACAAATAGGTCGATTTTTTTCGTTAAAAATTGTTATTTTGGCTTCAAAATGTTGCCAAAAATTAAAAAATTGAATAATTAAAAAAAACTCGACGTCACTGGAGAGATGAAGTAATAAAGTGAAGAAAGCATTTTGATTTTTTGGTTTCAAATGATCCAGTGATGCTGTAGGCTGGTCACCGCACAAAAACTTTTTTTCTAGGCGCCTGCGGAGATCTACAATAAATCCGTTATTTCTCTATATTTTTGGACAAAATTTTTTCTAAATATCCTTCACATGTTGTACTTTCATATAATAATAAGTAAAATAAACCCACAGTAATAATTTTTTCTAAAAAAAATTCATGAAAAAAGGTATTTTTTAGACGAAACAAACCTTCCCCCCCCCCCCTTAAGGGGTTATTCTACCTATAGCCCGGAAAAAGTGACCTTTTTTCAAACTGCTATATAAACAAAACTACAACAGATATCGTTTTGAAATTTCGTATGCTTATTTAATGAAGTCTGAACATTATATTTATATACATAAAAAAATTATGAAAAGAAAATGGCGGCTGCCAAGCCCCACGTTGAAGTGCAGGTAAATCAAAGAAAGTTTTGCGCCTGGTAAAATTCTGGCAAAAATATTCATTTACAATCATACAAAAGAAAACAAGTTATTAGTTTAGAGTATAAACTACTGCACTAACCTCAGTTTATGTCAAAAATGTTTTTTTTGTGCCATTTGGCACAAGTTTGAAAAAAAGTGTCGATTTTCGATATTTTTTCAATTAAATAATGTTATGCCATATTTCCAAAAAAAAATATTTTTGATTTAAACTGTGGTCAGTGCAGTAGATAAATAGTAGGAAAGCATGTGCTCAAAGTTTAAAGTAAATCGGTCGAATAGTTTTTTCGCATTTTTACCACGCGCATAACAAAATACGTTTAGAGAAAATCGTGTTTAAAGTTTTGCAACCGAATTTTTGCTATATCTCAAGAAAATTCAACTTACGCTTAATCTGCGTATATATAATGTGTTATATATTGAAATTTGTTTTGTGACATATTTGTACTTAGAAACTATTTAATACATATGGTACCGTTATTTTCGAGCAGATGTTCGAGCGCTTCAAGGCCGCTTAAGCTACACAAATTTTCGAAATACCGAGAGAAGCCAAAAGTGCTACAGAATCAAAACAAAGAAAGATATCGATGTGAAATTTTAAACAGTTATTCTTGAGATACTTTTCATTCAAAATATGCAAAATAAAAAAAAAATTTATAAGTAGAATAACCCCTTAAGTTCAAGTTTCTGGAGTCGCAGCTCCAATCCGCTGGGCGCCATCTTAAAAATAAAAGAAAGTGGGACACCTCCATACCTCAGATATCATGGCTCCCACAAGAAAGTTGTGTATGGCAAACTTGCGTAGAATCGAATTTTTAGCAAGTCGAGCATACATTACTATATATATAAATACAATATATAAAATATGTTGCAAATCATTTGATTAATCAATGTGATAGTAATTCTTAAAATTGAATTATCCTAATCATGAACAGGCAGTCGGGGACGCAGATTCAAATATCGTTAATTCAGCTCTTGAATTCACTTTTTGCTTCCATTCTATTAGTCGCTGAGGACATACACATTCTAGTGAAGCGACTGCTCTTTTTGTGGTTTTCAAATAAGACTTTGGAATCGTTTCGTCCAAGCGCAGAAAGTAAAACAAGAATGTCTATGTCCTCAGCGACCATTACTACGGAATCAAAAAGTGTAACGGCTTCAAGAGCTGAATCAACGATGCGTCCCCAACTGCCTGCTCATGATTAAGATAATTCCGTTGTAAGAATTATTTTCACATTGGAACCAAAATGATTTTCAACATATTTTATATATTTCTTAAAAATTTGTTTGAATATTGCATTGCGATCCCATATTACTTTGTGCAATAGATAACCACTGTCAATTACAAAGTTGTTTGGGTCCAAGATAAACGAGACCGTTGAAAGCAGAAAACGCATTAAAAAAAGTTGACTTGGTGCAGTCAGTTTTGACACTGGGGGGTTTGTTCCCGCGAACCGTCCATCTGGTCTTAAAATGCTTTTTTCATGTGACTTTCCCCTTCGGGACACAATAACTTCCGCCAGTGTACAGTGCTCAAAACAAGCAATACCGCAAACGACTCGTAATAAAATTGTCAAAAAGTTATTTTCGAACGCATTTCGCGAAAAAGGGAAACAAAGAAGTTGCGACATTCGAAAAATTATCTCCGCTTTTCAACGTCGTTGTTGGCGTGTAACATTTTAATTATTGACACCACATAAAAGTGATGTATGCCCAACTTGCTACTGAATTGAATTCTACAAAAGTTTGGCATGTTGAACTTTTTTCGGAGATATGGGGTGTCCCATTTTTTTCTTCAAGATGGAGCCCCGAAGATTAGGACTGCGACCCCAGAAACTTGAATTTAAGCTTACAGTCAGACATAATACACATTGCACTAAAAATCCGTCAGCCTACCAAAATGCTCCGTGAGTTTTGCAATGGGGGGTTTGTTCCCACGAACCGTTCATTTGGCCTAAAAACGCCTTTTTCACGCGACTTTCTCCTTTTTAGGATGATAAAACTGCCGCTAATGTCCAGTGATTGAAACAATCAATAACGCAAACGACTTTTGACAAAACTATCTTAAAAAAGTATTCAAACGTGTTTCGCGTTAAATGCGAAAACAAAAAAGTTACGGCGCTCGGAAGACATTCCCCCCTTTTGGGTGTCGTTTTTGAATTGTAACTTTTTTATTATTGACAACACGTAAAAGTAATGTATGCATGTATAATGTATGTTACCATACACAACATTCTTGTGGGAGCCATGGTTCCTGAGATATGGATCTGTCTCACTTTCCTTTGTTTTTAAGATGGAGCCCAGAGGATTGGAGCTGCGACGCCAGAAACTTGAACTTACCATTGCCCACACATTGCAATAAAAACTTGCCTGTCAGCCCAAAATGCGTCAAAATTCGGATGATTTTACTGGAGTAATTATGCTGCGTACAGACCAAGCCAACAAGGGTCAATGAAACGCAATCACGACAATCGGCAAGAGCTATTACACGGTGGTTGGTCCTTGCAGATAATGTGCGAATGCAATCTTTGGTGTTTGTCTGGTGTTATTCCAGTTTCATATGTGCATAAATTGTCATGTGATCCGGACGATGAGAAAATAAATATCGTTAGTTCTGTATTTGTATATAAAAATTTATCACAATAATTCATTGATTTGCTGTTCGCTAACCATTTATACAGTATTCGTACGAACGCTCCATTTCTTTGATGTTGCCAACGAACGTTCTTAGCCGATCGTTAAAATATAGATATCACACTAAAAAAGGACCTCTTTTGCCGCTCGATGACCTTCTTTGGCTTGGTGAGGACGCAGCATTAGTCATTCAGATAAATATCAATGCTTTAAAAAGTCTGGTTGGTCGTGATATATCTTCAAAGTTTGGTCCATATGATGCAAGAATAATGGCGACACGTACGACGTTAACTCACGAATTATTAGTTTTTCTCACAACGGCACTTGTACCGCCGGCGATCATTTTGAATTATTCGATTCTTGCCGCTGGCATTTGCTAGGATTACCTCGATTAGTTCAGCGTATCAGTCCTCACGATGCCTAGGCTGATCGATTTCCCAAAGTTTGAGAATGGTGTTCTTGGTTTACTTTGGTCTTTCCAAAATGGATGTACGGTAAGTTGAGGCACTATTGGTCATCTTTCCCTGGTATCGGACAAATAAAACACAATTGTGATCTTCTGTCTATTTTCCGCCGAAAATCTCAATTCGTTGATTAGCAAACCTACCGATTTTTTAGAAACTAAGTGCAAAAACCAACTTCCAACAAGAAATTCCTTGAAAAGTTTCAAACATCTAAGCCACTTTACACTAAAATCAGTTGGAAACAATAAATATTGACCATGAAAAATCCGTTGAGCAAATTATTTCAGATTTGTCTATATGATAGTGAAAATAAACGTGGCTATGTAAATTAACGTCATTGCTGCGGTATCACTGCTGCTAAAATTGCGTCACATGTTCAAGGTCAGTTCATGTACATACTAAAAATCTGCTTACCATCTAGCTGTGCGCCCCTAATATCTAGAAGCTTGCAAAACAATGCCGTGTTGCTCTCTCAAACCAAAGCCGATTTAGATAAGAGCCCCCTCCCCAAAACGGCATACTCAATTCACTACTGGCTCACAAAACTACATGCAATCCACAAAATAATCTCTGCATCAAGTTGATACATGTGCCTAATGTAATGCACCTAATTTTAGATGCTGTGGTTTCTATACATTTAAATAAACCGCATAATCTTAGCAGAGACAGTGATGAGCAAATAAAGATACGTACCTTGAGATTTTAATTCTATGATAACGTGAATTTTTCCTTGGGGTTCCAAGTCAACCTGTTGAAGAAGACAAGACGCAGTTAATGTCGAGAAAAAAAGAAATTAGTTCATAATAAAGAAAATTAAATTTTCGGTGAATAATTGAGTGCGTGACTTTCGCTAATTTTTTTGCACACAAAAATAGAAATCATGAGTAATCATTGCAATCGAGCGAACTTTTCCGAATGCAATAAAACTGGAGATCAAAAAATGTTTAAATATTGAGTTAGTCGGAATAAAATATTTCGCAACTGGAAAATGTTGCCTTAAGCATATAAACCAGTAATTTATACAAGTACATTAATTGTGTATCCATAGCCAATAATTTTCATTGCAATCATACTCATCCAAATCGAAATTTATTCTTTGAGTCTAAATAATCACGTGTTTAGTTTTGTAGTTTTGAAGGCAGGAAGTCTCCCCCAAAATTATTTTGGAAATCAAAATAGTAAGCTAACTTAAGGGGGGAAGTACCTTTAGAGGCCGAAAACAAGGTCTTTTTTGCAACTGATTTGTGGGGAAATGAAGACAGTTCTTATTAAATTAGTATAATATTTGTTTTAGGCGATGTTTGAGGTTGAAAAAAAACATATTCTACAAAAGTGAAAGTTGAAAATTAACAAATTTTTCAAAGATCTTGAAAGCCATGTCGTCGCTGACGTCCTATATTGCGTAAGCGATGCTGGCTGCAATTTTCATCTGAAATCAACAAGCCAAACATTTTCTTACTCGAGAGGTTTTTTTTTAGTAGATAGACTAAAATATTTGTGAAATTCGAAAATTAACCCTCCAAAACAGGTTCAAAAAAAATTACGATTTTGACGAAAAAATTTCGTTGTACTTCCAGTCAAAAATAGTCCCAAAATAATTTGTTTTTTTAATCTTTAGTCTATATAGAACAATTTTTGATGCTCTTTAAAATGAATGCTAGATGATGAAAATCGATTCACTAGCTTTTTTATTATCACTTACGCAATGTTAAAAAACATGGTTTCGAGAAAAGGCCGTTTAAAGTTTGTGGTCAAGAGAAAAAAGCTCGGCGCCAGGCACTTCCGGGATGCATCTCTTCCACAATTTTGGGAATTAGCTTTTGAAACTTTAACATGATATTCTCAGGCGATATATCTATCGATTAAAACAATTTTAAAAAAATCGATTTTTTGAAGTGTCTAAAGGTACTTCCTCCCTTAAATCTTAAACAGAAGACAATTGAAGTTTGTTTCGATTCAAGTTGAATTGAAACGACAACCTTTTTTAAAAATCTGACGGAATACTATGTGGTTAGCTCGTCCGTGATTAGTACGCTAACTTAACTCAGCTATTCATTTATAGCTGAGTGAACTGATAGTCCGGTAACAATTCCCATTTGCGAAAAATTCTTGTCGCCAAGCAGCCTCGAACCTCGCGATCAGTGCAAAAGAAACAGGCTCTCTAACCACATGGCCACCCAGGCTTTCTTCGAAGTATAATATTTTATAAAACTACTTCCAACAGCTATTTCGCGAAACGTTCATAACTAAGAATTCTGAACTAAAATATTTAAGTTTTGAATTTTTCTTAATTAAATATTATTTGTTATTTGTTTATTCTCATCAAGTAAGGCTTGCCGATACTAGGATACACAGATGAGCTCGTTGTGAAGCCTAAACTAAATTGTAAATGGGTGTCGAACAAAGGGACTTAATATAAATAGCTGGAGCTAGTCAAAGAAGTTAGAGCAGCATACAAATTGGACGCCTACGAGAGTCTCATTATATCAAGACAACCCCCGGATATTCGATTGAACACCGATTTAGGGAATAACCATTCACCCCTCATGACAGTAATTAGTTGTAAGATATAATTCAAAAGGTAATTAGAGTAGGGTTTTTCTTGCTTTAAATAAACTGTAAAATTAGCAGGTATATAAGGAGATCTAGCATAGAGTTAGTTATAGTTTTTGGTTACACTGATAAAGAAACAAGTGTTTTGTTTCGAAAAATCGATGTCTGTGTATTTAATTTAAAATAAAAACAACGAATAAAAAGGAAACTTACGTTTACCATTTATTTATTTAGTTCGTTGAAACCCCGATATATATAAAAGAAGTGTTAATAAGAACGAAAATCCAAAGCTACTGGTTCTTCATTATAATCGATTAAGAATCACCTAGATGACCTATGATTCGCATGGTGAGCGAATGTTAAAGAGATTAGAAACCCTTCAAAAATATTTAAAATTAGCATGTCTGTCCAATAATTGCAACGAAAATTTTAGTCAATCTGACAGGTTTTCATCGACAAGTCAAGAAAGGGGGAACCGAAAGTGATATTCAACTGAAGCAGGCTGCAAAATGCAAACCTGCAAACTGCAAGGCCACCTGAAAATTTTGTACACAAAAGCCTTCTAACGTGAAATCGTCCATTAAAATATCACATTAAAAGATGAAAGTGTTGAGGATAATTTCCCTTGTATTTGAAATCGTAAACAAAAACCATTAAATTTATACTCACCCATAAGTCTTGTACTGCATTATCCTGGTGCATAACATCTTCAAAAGCTATTGTGCAATTCGCTACGAAATCATCGGGCGGCAACGCACAATCATGGAATACTGTTAGGCCTATATTTTTGGCACTAACAATATCGTGTATAAATTGCTCATTCCAAACAGGATCAAATGTTTTCGATTTGGTTGTTGAACGATCTGTAATAAAGCAAAATATCTAATTTTAATATCAATCTCAAAAAGATTTGAATTCTTGTCAATTATATTTGTTTTTAAAATGCTCAATAATGTGCGAATATTAAAGTGATAGTTGTTCATGGCTGAAATATATCGTAGACATAAACAAGTTTAATAAACTGAAAATCATTTTTTGTCACCATAAAATTTAGTTGCAAAATTTAATCCTTTTTAATTAAAAATTGTGATCTGAAGAAAATGTCGATGGTCAGCTTCGAAAAGTTCACTTCATAGCGTTTTGGATGAAGTCTAAAGGTGCTGCGATTATTTATCAGCAAAAGCAAAGCATTGCTTTTGACGAAAGAATAATAATTTTATGTACTGGCACATTGAAGTGGCAGTGGAACTGTTACTGAAGATCTTTAAGGTACCAGTCCACTTAAGAAGGCGAAAAAAGACCATTTTTCAAGCAGTTGTTCCTCAGAAACTTCATTATATATTGGCATGAATCTTTTTCTATAGTATTATTTTATATTTTAGCAAATATTAAAAAAAATATAATTTATTTTATTTTTTATTCATTATTCTCTTTTATAGAGGGCGCTGAAATTAAGCTCTGTAAAATCGTTACTTCACGGCGGATAGATAATCTATGGATGGTAGATTTGAAACAAAAAAAATTAAACGGCACTTCAAAAAGCAAGATCTCTTACACCGTAATCCACCACCGTTTTCAAAAAAATCAGCTAAAAAAAACGGACTTGTGAAAATGTTAAAAATGTGACCGGTTTTTCGTAGTTTTTTTAACGCCAAAATTTTGTTTTTCAAGTTTTTGCTAATATTCTGGTGGATTACGGTGTAATAATGTTTAACAAATAAAACACATTAAAGTTTTTGAAAACCGGTTCGGTAGATCCGAAGATTATCTGTCTGCCATATTAAAAAACGTTGTTTCGCGTAAAACGTGTTTAAAGTTTTTGTTCCATTTCGCTGACAAACATTTTGTGAAAAATGAAAAATTAGACATTTTTTAAAAACACACAATTGATACGTAGAAGTCTAAACAAACACTGAACACATGCAATAAAGTCGCTAATATAATGTATATAGGAGAAACCTGTATTTTAGAGAAGGCGAATGAAAGAGACGCTACGCGGCCGACAGCTGATCGAACACCTAAAAAGAGCCGGAAACGCGCACGCACTCAAAGTCGCCATTTATATATTAAACTTTCGAATTTCGAAAAGATTTTTCTGGAGGTCGTTTTTGAAGTTTTAAGGAGTCGAAAAAATGAATGAATGAGCTAAACTATCGCAAGATCAACACATCAAAAATGATATTAAAAAAGATCCTTCATTACTTCGAGATAAACGTGAAGGAGAAGAGGAAACAAAGGAAGATAGTGACTATGAATAAGAAGAAAGTTTAAAAACTCTCACGCCAAAATTTAAGCGAAAACTCAACTTCACTATTATTTCATTCAATTCTTCTACAAAAGCTGTTCGTAAATATGTTGCATCTCCAGGAGGACCAAATTATCTTGAAGAATACATGAAGCAAAACCATTTTTCAGATATTCCTAAGCAGGGAATCAATATAGCGCTTTCAAGCATGTCTACAGATGGCTTATATTCCACAGCGGTGGAAAGAAGCTAAAATAGTCTTCATACCCAAAGCGGACAAGACATCCCACTCCTCACCTAAGGACTATAGACCTATCAGCCTCATCTATTTTCTGCTGCAAACTCTGGAACGGCTGATAGAGATTCATTTGAGTTACTCTGCAACCACTCTCTAATGCGCAGTACGCATACACAAAAGGGAGATCGGTTGAAACAGCTCTTCACTTGCTCACCAGGTACATCGAAAAATCGCTAAGCGTCAAAGAATACACACAAGCAGTTTTTATAGACATCGAAGGGGCTTTCAACAATATCAGCCATAAGGCTATTGGTAAAGCACTCGCGGAAAGCAATGCCGATGACAACCTGATAGGGTTCATCGGTCAACTACTTAGCAGCAGGAACATCAACTCCACGCTAGGAAACAGTACCTTACGAAGGAGGGTTTGCAGACATGGTATAAAGACTAACGAAGGTAACCTCACTAGAAAATCGTCATCCTATTTCGCTCGCACATCTGACTCACATTGCGTCACGTATTCACTGAAATTAGGGCTACCAAAGTAAAAAATCGGAGACGGCGCGTATGGCAGCCCAAAATATAACGACATGTCACATTTGAATCTGGCGTTGCAAAAACGTCACATATTCAAATTTAGCAAATTGTCAGGTAACAAAAACAGATGTTTACTGTAATCAATATTATAGCTTAGGAAACAAACAAATATTCTCTGAAGAATATTCAAATGGCATATTATTTGTCATTTTCTTCCAATACGTGTCACTCCACCCAGCAGGAAAATCACATCTTGCATGCCGCAAAGTGTTGCTTAAATTTCTACTGGGCAAAATGTCATGATTGTCTGAATCAAATGACGTCACGGCAGCTTCGGAAGAGACTACCTATTTGTTTTTATACCATGGTTTGCAGAGGCACACCACAAGGTGGGGTGCTATCACCCCTTCTATGGAACCTAGTGGTGGATGAACTCCTGTCAAAAATAGAAGCGACTGGCTGCAAAGTCGTAGCTTATGCCGACGATGTTGCAATAGCAATATCGGGAAAATTTTTTAACACCCTATCGGAAAGACTAAACTTTGCCCTAGGTATTCTTACCAAATGGAGCAAAGAGTGTGGTCTAAAGATTAATCCGCAAAAGACGGAATTCATGCTCTTCACAAGAAGGTACAAAATTCCACGATTTGTTCCACCTAAACTTGAGGAGATAAGTCTCAACCCATCACATCAGGTCAAATATTTAGGTCTAATTCTGGACTCTAAACTCGCATGGAGAGCGAACACAGCAGAAAGAGCACGCAAGGCTGCATGCGCAATCTACTGCTGCAAACGAGCTCTTGGGAAAAGGTGGGGATTAAAACCCAAAATTGTATCATGGCTCTATACGGCGATAGTAGAACCAATCCTTCTGTATGGCGCAGTTATTCGGTGGCCTTCTATGGCGAAAGCATCAAACGTAAATCTGCTAAACAAGGTCAGAAGGAGTGCGGCTATTGCAATCACCGGGGCTTTACGGACTACCCCGTCAAAGGCATTATTCATGCTTTTAAACTGGCTTCCGACTGAGCTACTTACGAGACAGCAGGCCAAGTGCACTGCTGTTCGATTAAAAGCCCTGCGACTCTGGCGTGAGGAGAACTTTGGTCACTCCACAATACTACGGAGAGATGGGCCAACGTCAGGGAAAGTGGACCTTGCATCTCCGATTCCCTGTTTTCACCATGGTTTCAGATCAGTCATCCCGAGTAGGGAGGACTGGGCCATAGAAAGAGATGGGATACAGGAATCGGTCGACATCTACACTGATGGATCAAAAATGGAGGGAAGAGTTGGCTGTGGCGTGTTCCCAGAGCAGCTAGGCCTGAAACTATCCTTCCGATTACCAGACTACTGCAGCGTTTTTCAGGCAGAGGTCTTTGCGATTCATAAGGCAATTGACTGGCTGAGAAGTCAGAAAATTTCCATAAGAAATTTAAACATCTTTTCTGACAGTCAAGCTGCTATCCAAGCACTATCCAGCGTGCATACTTCATCTAAAATAGCTATGGAATGCCGCTCACAACTGAACGTGATGTCGCTTCACTGTGAAGTGATTCTTTGTTGGGTACCGGGGCATAGTGATATACCTGAAAACTGCGAAGCAGATGCCCTAGCGAGAGCTGGCACCGAGCTTCAGGAATTTACGAGGGGTGATCAAAAAGTAATGAGAATCACAATAAAAAACGGTGATGACAGTTACAAAAATAATTTATTTTTCTACATAGTCTCCTAACAAGGCAATACATTTAGTCCATCTTTTTTTCTAAACCCAGGATTCCCTGACAAAATTTTTTTTTGTCTTGACCCTCCCAAAACGTCTCAACAGCGGCCATCACTTCACTATTGTCTTCAAATTTCTTGCCTCGGAGGTGTTGCTTGAGACGAAGAAAGAGGTAAAAGTCACTGGAAGCTAGATCTGGCGAATAGGGTGGGTATTCCAGCAGTTCAAAACCCCTAACTTGAATGGCAGTCATCGCAACTGCGGCTTTGTGAGCCAGAGCGTTGTCTTGGTGAAACAGCACTCCAGCTCGCAGTTTGCCGCGTCTTTTTGCCTTAATAACTTCCCGCAATCTTCGTATTTGGTCCGCGTAGTAAGAGCCCGAAATAGTGGCTCCCTTTTCCAAATATTCCACAATAATTATTCCTTCGGCGTCCCAAAAAACGGACTCCATAACCTTTCCCCGAACTTGACACTTTGAACTTCTTCGGTGTTGGTGACGAGGCTCGCTTCCACGTCATCGATTGTTGTTTGGTTTCAGGATCAAAATGGTGGATCCAAGTTTTGTCCATGGACACGAAACGTGACAGAAATTTTTTCCGATCTGCTTGGAACTTTTGGAGATTCACCCTTGAAATATCGACTCGTTTTTTCTTGTGCTCGTCGGTTAACATTCGCGGTACCCAACGCGCGGAGACCTTTTTCATCTGCAATTCGTCCACAAGGATTGTTCGAACACTACCGTATGAGATCCCCGTGACCTCAGCTACATGTCTGACGGTCACTCTTCGATCTACCAACACAACATCTTCGACCTTTTTGACGTTATCTTCAGTGTGGGACGTAGATGGGCGTCCTTCGCGGTGTTCATCTTCAGTGGATGTTCTTCCCAGCTTAAACTCATTGGCCCAGCGTGCAACTGTGGAATACGGAGGAGCAGAGTTCCCCAATGTTTCCTCTAAGTCGCTGTGTATGTCTTTGGTAGACATTTTTTTCAAACAGAGGTACTTAATGACTGGTCTAATTTCGTATTTCTCCATTTTGATGTTATCTCTTCGCTGGTTCGTATTCAACTGAATGTCCCTCCCGTGAATTGTGGTCTATTTATATGATTTTTTCATCCTGACCTAGTGAGTCTATAAGCAAGCGAAAAAAATTTTTGTTGGATTTTTATGCGGACTGGAAATAACCGTTTCTCACTACTTTTTGATCACCCCTCGTACACTTAACCCCGAAGTCGGCCAAACTCTAGCTTCCATAAAGCTAGGATTTAAGCAGCACTACGTGGAGGCTGCGAATAGAGCCTGGCTGTTCGAAGAAACCTGCAACACAACCAGGCAAACTTGGCACGCACTGTGCTCCAAACGCACCAAGCGGCTCCTCAATATAAGCCGCGAAACCCTGAGTTCCGTCGTTTCCGTACTGACGGGACACTGTCTGATCGACAGACACGCAGAAAGATTGGGTATCCCTTTCAATGATTTCTGCCGAAGTTGCAGATCGGAGGAAGAAGAAGAAACTATTAAACACTTTCTGTGTGAATGTTCGGCGCTGTCCAGGAAGCGCATGCAAACCTTGGGCACGCCCTTCCTAGACAACCTCACGGAAGTAGCTGATCTGGACATTGGCTGCATAGCCGGCTTTATTCGAGAATCTGGATGGTTCTCGTCATCCCGCAGGTTCTAGTGCCGCCCTTAAATTCTGTGGTATCACAATGGGCCTCTCGCGGCCTAAGTGAGCTACCTTTGGATAAAAACGGGCTGCCACTACAACCAACCAACCAACAACTAGTGCGATAAGACTGAGATTGCAAGATTCTGGCATCAAAAGTAGAAGTACACTTGCGAAACCGTTGTTGACCGCGAAGCATATCCCAAAGCGACTAAGTTAAGCAAAGCGAAATTCGGAGCGTGGACGTGATTTTTACTGATGAATCTTCATTTGTTTTAGGTAATTACTGGAAGCTGAATCAAACATTGTGAAAGAATTTTGCAGCGTACAGTAAAACACCCGGCAAAGGTGCATTTTTCCGGATGCTTCTCGGAGAGGGGATTCGGGAAGCTAATCGTTTTTACGAAAACCCTGAATGCTAAATTAATGATCAAACTTTATAAAAATGGTTTGCTTTAATCTACTGAGAGTTTATATTTAGTCGACAATCGCGATTAGATTTTGCAAGAGGACAACGGTCATAAACATCGGATTCTTCTCTGTACCAGCTGGCAAGAAAAAAAAAACGGAGTCACAACTTTGTATTGGCGATCACAAAGTCCAGACGCGGACCCAGTAGAAAACGTGTGGTCACTAATGAAGGAGAAAATAAAAGCAAAAAAATAACCACCACATGGCAGCTCACGCGAGCCCTCAAGAGAATATGGATAAGATTTTACTATGGAATACGCACAGAAGTTGGGTCGGAGTTGCGATAAATGATAACGACGACTGGATGTCATATTGATATAATTGCGAAAGGAATAATTGGCTTTTTTCGAAAATATCTTTATTTCATCCAAATTAATGACAAAAATGCAGGCCACAAGTTTCTTATATACTACTTCCTTCTGTATAAATTTGCGCCTTTGTACGGGTTCGCTTTGACCGTTTCCTTTCATGCTGCTTGTAGTTGGTTTTCAATTGACCACAGGATTCTTGCTTTTTTGACAATCGTTATCTTCATAGTAAGTATCGATTGAATTTAGAGCAAAAATTCGACGTTACCCTTATATCTTATATAGTCGAAAATTCGAATAATGGTGACGTCCGTTGTTTTCTCAAATCATTACAAGCTGCTGCAATGCATCTAACAGATGAAAGACAAAGGTGCTCCTGTTAAATGAAATGAGTTTTTTAAAACTTTCGTTGATAAAAAATCGCCTTCAGTGATGGTTCAATTTTCTTCAAAAAAAGATGTTTCGTTTCTTTTTTCCAAGTCGTATTCATCCATAAAAAAATCTTGAGACTAATCATTCTCCTGATGTTCAGAAGTCCACAGAAATTTATTAACTGTGTGGGGCTGGCAAGCGTATCGCTTTTGGAGGTTTAGCCAGTGAACATTTCTGCAATTTTATTGGAGCTTGAAACAGTTGTAATGAGTTTAGTGGAACTGCAAACATGAGGATCGTTTATTCTAGTAATCGGGATTTGGAAGCCAAAGTCCATTGAATCATTAAAAAATACATTGAAACTGTCGACCGAACTCATAAAATAAATCCCATGAAATCAAATTTTTTACTAATAATGTTAGTGAATAGTTTTCAACATATTACAATAATAGTTTTTAATACTACAACAAGAATCGTGTATGTGCCGTTTTGACTTAATAGTTTTACAACGTCAAATCAATAGGACGTATCAAAAAATTATCAGTTAATTATTATTAGTTAAATAGTATGCCATCAAAAAGCAAACCTAACATAAAATAAGTAAAAAAAATTCTAATATTAGGATTGATTATAATGGTCTAATTATTCAATGCAAAGTGCCATTAATCTTCATTTTCTATAAAATAAAATAAAAAGCAAGCATCCAAAACTAAATAAAGTCAATTTTTCCCCAAAAATCAGTCATTTGAAAATCGATGCCAGCCTGGTTCAATTATCTAAACATGACCTCAAACTAATTTCAGCTTACATGAGCAAACAAAATTGATTTAAACGTTGAAACCATCAGGTCAATATTGTGACATACATAGGTACATATCTAGTAAACTATAAGCAGCTATCACCTGATGAAATTGTGTACTCCTGACCCAATTAAATGATAATTTCTATAAATAGAGTAAAGTGCAAGTTTGTCTGCAATACCACCATTGTGATTTACTGACAAGGTTCGATGCTGAAGAGACTTCGTCACTATCAACCAACAAGGAATCGTGGTTCAATATCAAATCAATTTAGTGGCAGCTAACTTCGTTTGTGCATTCACCATTCGTTGTTGTATATTTTGCAACGAACAGGATTTCCGTGGTAGGTTGTCCATGCAGCTCTATGAAAAGTGCTAGCATTGATTCAATTTGCAACTTCGAAGGTATTCCTATTGAAAACGCTGTTTCATAACATCATCTAGAATTCATTTCGTTTGTCAATGCTATGATGAATGATGCTTTGTGATCACTGCAGAAATTGAGTGGAAGGCGCTGAATACAGTAGTGAAGTAATTTGTATACAAATGCATTCATAAGAATAAAGAAAACATTAAGTGATATAGTTCTTCTTATATATAATATCATTAGACAAATATCCAAGTTTGTTGATACCGGTTTTTATTTGCATGTAATGAAAAAGTGATGATAAGATAAAAATTGGTGGAAAATGATTATGCACTCAGGAAAAACGCGGAAATATTCTTGTTTGGTTTGTTCGAAAAAATGCCGTTGGCTTGTTTGCAGACGCTGATTTCGCTTGCCATTATCACTTTTAGCTTGAATTTCGCAAGAATTTAAAAGGATCGCTAGGCCGGATTTTTTAGTGTTTCTATTCGTTATTGCGGGAGTTATGATGACTATTGCGAATTGGTTTTTGCGAATAACAAACTAAGCTAACTTCTAGGGATGTCCAACTTTTGGATTGGCTGAATTGATGAGTAGTTAGTACGCTTTCACCATTGTTTTATTTTCGTACTGAGCTTTGCCATCACACTTGAAGTCATGCTTATTAGCGGCAGAATTGCAGATTTTAATTTTTTTCTGGGCAAAATATTTACAATCGAGCAATTCGACTTCATTTTGAAATTTTTCATTGGTGTGGACATGGTCCATTTGATTGTTAAATTGAATTAATATTCAACGTGAGCATTGGTACAGCAACAGTAAGTCACATTTTTTAATATTTTAACGCTTATATGGCATTTGCTGGTGATTAAAGGATATTAGTGTACTGATTAAATATAAAGAGGTGTAGTAGGAATATCCCTGATATTCAAAAAATCACAGCCAGAACAAGAGAAACTTTTTCATTATCATATGGATTGCAAAGGTTTTTTGACGACTTCTACTAGATGTGCCTAGAGTTAATGTTAATTGAGAAAAAAGTTTTTGCGATTATGATTTTAACCCCAAATTTTTGGTGCGCTATTTACTTAATTATATGCCATGAATGAGAATCCCCAGTTAATTTTAAATGAAAGTCTCCTCAAAACTGGCACAAGAGTTCTTCTTGAGTACAAAACTAAGAAGACGCGATGAAATAGTTTTTGTTACAGTCATTGATTATGGATTTAAACACCAACGATCTCAAATACCTATATTTTCACTCAGAATATTTTCTCTATCATTTTTTACATCCTTTTTTCTATTCGATGTAGCGTTGAGTCATTTAAAATAGCCTTTTGGTTATTAAGCATACTTTGGTCATCATTATTAGAAAAAAACAATCCGCGAGGTGCGACCCTTGAAGTCCACACGGAAAACTTCGCAGCAATATCTACATAAATATTAAACATATTGAACACAATAATAATAATGAAAATAATGATGCTTTAAATAATAGTAATAAGTACTCATTACAATGACTGGAATGAGTAATTATTAATTGCATCATCTTAGGGAGCGTCCGTTGATACATACGTTAGGCTTTTGGTGAATGGGGAGTCGGATCAATCGGAAATGGGACCGATTACAAAGCCTTTCCTAAGCTACTTGCTATTTTCATATCGATGCTTGAAAGACAAAAGGGCGCTAGTGAAAAGGCTGGCGAAATTGGACTTTCAGAATTATTAACTTCCCAGTATATGGAAAGTTCTTGTAATCGCCTCGAAAATCGAAGTGGAAATTTTCGATATTAGTTAAAAAATAAAAAAAAAACATTAAATGTCATCATGATTTTCAAGGTCATTTTCATCACTCACTATATCTAACGAACCAAATATGATATTTGCATCATAAAGGTGTCAATCGACGTGTATTAGCATTTTTGTGTTGTGTTTTAACTATATAAAAAAATTGTTTCAGCCGTTTAATAGTTTTTACAGTTTTAATTTTAATAAAACAAACTGCTTTTATTTTCAAAACCAACATTTCAATCAAATTTATTTTGGTAATCAACGCTTTGAATGGTAAAATGTTTTGTAGTCAATACTTTGCAAGATCATATGCTTTAAAAAGCTTTCATCAAATAAAAAAATTGTAGTTTTTAGTAGTTTTGTTCTTTAGTGTTCGTAAGATTTCAATCACTTCCTTCATCATCATTTGTAATACATTTTACTTTTTACATGCAATTAAGCTGATTATTGACATTCAATGTTTTTCAAGATTTACTGAAAATAAGAATTAATTATTAGTCTCATTGATGTAAAATCGTAAAAAAATACAAATTCAATGATTATGCCGAAGTCGTGTCAATTTTGAACAAAATTATTCAAAATGGTCACCTCGCGAGAAAATGGCTACAGTGGGCGCAATAATAAAAACTGCATTCATTTTTGCTAGCGCACTTTTGTCGTTCAAGCGTCGATATAAAAATAACAAAAAACATAAAAAGGGCTTCGTGGCCTACCCCCTCCGATTGATCCGCGTGAACATTCCATCAAATCAATCCACCCCCTCTCCATCCATCAAAAGCCTTACATAATCAATGGACGCTCCAGCAGATGATATGATTGATATTAACTGATTTCAATTACTGTTATGAGTACCTCTCATTATTATTATTTAAAGTAGGATTATTTTCATAAATATTTTTGTGTTGAATATTTGTAATATTTATGTACATAGATATTACTGGTCCGTGTGGATCTCAAGGGTCGCACCTCGCGTCTTGTTTAATGCAGTTTTTGCTTCTACATCAATTGAACAAGATTTTACCGCGTGGTGGCCATTTTGAATTGTGGCGTCGAATGTACTAATAACACTGTCCTACAACGAATTTCCTTTTTGAAGGTTGAGTAGTGTTTCTACTAGCTTTTTGTATGCTTATTACGTAACTAATAGTCAAAAGTTTCCATCACATCAGAATTTTGTGGAATTTTTAATTTTTTTATTTCTTGCATCATTTTTCTATAGGAATTTAGCTTGAGGGCGATGGAAAGGAAATTTACCTGCCAATCGTCATAAAAGTAAAATTATCTAGGGTCTTCATTCTTAAAAGGATAGTTATTAAGTCAATATTTAAGCATTGATCTTATGTGGTATATATAGAATCATCTATGGATGTAATAAATCAGTCGTTAAATGTACTGTAAAATTATACTATATATTATATATAAATAGAAAGTTTTTTTATGTGCTAACTCCCGTCAACGTTTTTGTTACATTTGTGGTGAGTATTTGGTGTTAAAACAACAAAACACCATTACGCGCTTTGTAAAAAACATATGTATACGAACGTTACTTCGGTATTGCTATTCGTAACTTAGACAAAACTTCGACACCGAATAAAGTTTGTAGGAGCTGCGTATCAGAACTTCGCAAGTGGTCACTGGGCAAGGAGAACTGTTTTAACATAGCTAAACCCATGGAATGGACGAAACCTCAAAACCACTACCAAGATTGTTACTTCTGTTGCTGCAATGTGAAAGGGTACAACGCAAAAACAAAAAAAGGGATCATTTTCCCGCAAATTCAATCAGTGACTTAGCCAGTACTAAGAGAACCGAATGAAGATCAGCCGTTGCTTCCATCTTCTTCCAATACTATGCATACTAACGAATCATCTGAAAGTTGTAGCCCAGAAGAAAAGGAAGAAAAGTCGCCTACTCTGTACATTTGAAGGAGTGTTAGGAAAATTTGGTATCAATTTTGGTTAAAGTTGATTACGAGCAGCATGGATGGATTGTGTGTGGAGATTTAAAAATACTTTCTATGTTATTAGGACAGCAAAGTGGTTATACAAAATATTCATGTTTTTTATGCGAATGGGATAGCAGAAATAGAGCAGAACATTATACTTGGAAAGAATGGCCGGCAAGAAATAATTTAGACCCAGAAAATAAAAATATAGTTCGACAGAATTTAGTCCCACCAGAAAAAATCTTACTACCACCTTTGGATATAAAGCTTGGTCTTATGAAGCAATTTGTGAAGGCTTTAGATAAATAAGGGGATGGGTTCAAGTATTTACTTACAGTATTTCCATCTTTGATCATCAGTATTTCCATCAACTGAAGGAGGGTACGAAAACTGATGAAGGATGCAAATTTCGATGGAAAATGGACTCCTATAGAATTGGCAGCGTGGGTATCGTTAAAAGAAGTTATTAAAAACATCTTAGGAAATCACAAAAGCCCCGATTATGAAAATATTATCGAAAACATGCTTCAAAGTTTCCAAAGATTAGGTTGCCTCATGAGTCTCAAAGTCCATTTTCTTCATTCACATTTGGGCTACTTTCCTGAGGACTTAGGAGCAGCTAGTGAAGAATAAGGCGAAAGATTTCACCAAGATAGTAAGGAAATGGAGCGAAGGTACCAAGGAAAGTGTAATATTAGCATGATGGCCGATTACTGCTGGATGATGAAGCGTGATGATCCAAACCGTGCACACAAGAGAAAATCGCTCAACAAAAGCTTTTCAGAAAAAAAAGAAAAGGTTTCACAAACCTCTGTAATATTTTTTAATGTTCATTATAACACTAAATATTCGTTTAATAAAAACAATTCTCATTATTCAGCTGCTTGTTTACTTCTGATTGTTTTTTTTCTTGAATACCTCAATTTTCACATGATTTTTATAAATGTGTTTTTTGAAAAATACTGATGTGATAGAAAGAAACCGACTTCAGATTCGTCATTAGGAGGTCCCGAAACCTAATAAATGAGCACTCACATCAAAAAAGGAAAAAAAAATTCAAATTTGTAGGACTGTGTAATTATTCGAAATGACCGCCATTGTTATCGATACAGAGTTTTGGAAAGTCATCAACGTATCGTTTCTAACGGAATATCGGTAGCAGCTTGTACAATACTTTGTTTCAAGGCCTCCAAATTTGTATGGCGCTTCTTACAAGCCTTCCCTTCGAGGATATTCTACAGCCCATAGTCCAGGGGGTCTAGATCCGGACTACCGGACGGGCAATCTTGATGAGCAATAAAGCATGGAACGTTGTTCTCAAGCCACGCTTGATTTGTCTTGGCTTTGTGCGCCGGGGAAGAGTCCTGTTGAAACACCCAATCGATTCCGTCGAATAAATCATCGCTCAGAGGCTTGATCACGTTCTCTAGAACACCTTCTTGGTACACTTTGGCCGATGGTTTCACTCCTGTTTCGCAAAAATGAATTGGTGTGACGCCCTGATGTGACACTCCCCACCAAACCATCACAGAAGTGGGATGATGACCTCTCTGGACCCTTGGAACCTTATCCTTGGCTTCATACGACATTCTGGCATACACCCTATCATTCTGCTTATTGAACTTCTCTTCGATGGTAAAAATTTTCACGTCTGTGAATAGGATATTTTTGAATCGATTTTTGCCGTATAGGCGCAACAGCTTTTTCGATCTTTCGCGCCTAATTGCTTTTAATTTCTCAGTTAGAAGGTGACTGGTACATGTTTCGTAAGCTGTCATGCCTAAATCATCACGAAGAATACGAGAAACCGTTCTTGGCGATATTTTCATCTCTCTAAACATGATTTTCTGCTTGCGCAAAGCAATTCGATTGATTCTGGAAATTTTTTTAACACGTACAGAACATGGTCTGCCGGTTCTAATACGGTCTACTACATCGCCAGTAGTCTTATAACGTTGAATAGTGCGATATACCAACCGTTCGCCAGCTTTAAGCGGGTGGTAATCTGCTTCGTCTTCTTCCCCGCCTTAAACAAACCGATAACAGTAACGCGCACGTGATAATCGATCCACTCCATGGCTATAAAATGTAATAACTAAACCAGAAGCGCTGTTTTTCAATAGCACAGACATGTGTGATTACATAGACAGTGTTACCAACTTTCTGGAAGAAAAATTTCTCATTTTGCAGGCCAATGACAGTATTTAGGGCTAGACTGTGTAAACAAACTATTGTACGTTCTTTTATATAATGAGATTCTCTCTCATTATGCAGATAGAAAGTTTTTTTTTAGAAAAATAATTTAAATTTTTTTTCCAGTTTTTTTATTAAATTCAAAAGAAACGTCTGATTTTAATTTATTGAAAATTCGAACAAATCATAGAAATAACATCGATCATATCACAACCACGTCACTAAAGTAAATGATATTAGAAAACATAATTCGTGTCAAACACTTTTATATGAATATGTTTTGGAATCATGAAAACCTGATTTTTGTTTAATAAGAAATTTTCAAAGCACCTGACATTTCCACGCGTTAATTGCCACGAATGCAAATTTGATTGAAAAAAATTCAAATCTTAAGCAATTTCTAATAAAAATAAAAATCGTTTGTTCTAAAATTATTGAAAACCTGCTCAAATCATAAAAATGTTAAAACGCTTTGATTGACTAGAAAAACACAACTTAAAATAAGAGAAATAAGGCATATTTAGAGTAATCATTTCAACCCTTTATTGGTAGTGACTCTTAATGGTTCTTTGTTTGTATTTTAAAAAAAATGTAATCATGAAGAAAAAACTTTTTATAATTTTTTTACGAGAACTGCTTGGAATACCTGAATTTTAAAGTCATCGATTGCGTGTTGTAGGAGTGGAAAGTTTAACTCGTTTTTGTACTTTTTTAACCAAAAAAAAAAAATGCCTTTACTATTTTTTTCTCTATATTTGATAGGATCCTGTAAATGCTAATACGCTTTGATTGAAACCTTGTTGACATAAATGCAACGTTTATGAGATATGGTACATGACAGAAATGACCTTGAAGGGGTCAAAACAAAAAAACACCCAACCAAAGTTTACGAAAATCTAATTAGCTCGTGAGTCTGAAATACGCTTCGATACCTTGACGAAGTCAATACGACTTTTCCTGCGAGAGCTATCGTCGTAAAAAAGGTCACGCACGCACGCACGCACGCACGTACGTATATGCACACACAAAATCCATTTTAAATTTACTTTAAACGTAAAGATATGTTGAAAATTTTGATTTGAATTTTCGGCGCGATATCAAGAACTTCCCATGTACTCGAAAGTTCAAAATTAATTGGACGAGTACTTTGTCAGAAGACTATGCAGTTTGTTTGAAATCTTTCTTAATTATTAATGGATAAGCAATCGTTTTTACAACTTGAGCCGGTATTGTCTTTTCATCAATAAATTCAGGAGATTTTAATCAAACAAGAGACCGACAAAAATCATATACGCTATATGCAAATTTATCATTCAAAAATATACGTAGAAATTACTACAAATTGACCCACATCATTTATATTTCATACTATATTTTAGTCAATAGTACTAATAAAACACAAAGTAACGAACTTTGAATTGGTGAAAAGACAAATAAATAGGTAATGTTTAGAAACATTCGAATAATTCAAACAGAAAAAAGGCCCAAATTTATAAGGTGTTTTTCAGATGCATAGAACTTTTCAAACAAATAAAACTCATATAAATTATTGAAATGGCCAATTTTTGCCACTTAGTGTTTAAAATTAATTTCTGGCATATGGCCACCACGACGAAGGCCATCCAGTCGGTCTAATTTTGCACCACTTTTCGCAGCATAGTCGGCCTTATTTCGCCAATAACGCCACAAATGTTGACTTCCAAATCAGTAATAGCTGCTTGTTTATCAGCATAGAAAAGTTACTACGCACCCCCGCAAAAAGCAGTCAAATGAAATGAAGTCACATAATCTGGGCGGCCAATTCACATTCCATTTATTGAGATGATTCGTTCACAAAAGGTTCGGCCCAATAAAGTAATGCTTTCTCGCGCAATATGGCATGTTTGTCCCTCAGACGACTGGCATTGATGTTGGGGGTCAAACAATTACGAATCACTTTTCGGTAGCGACCGTCATTAACGGTAACGTAGGATCCATCTTCAAAATTGAAAAAGAAAGAAGCAATTATGCCGCCGGCATGCAAACCGCACCATGCAGAGACTTTTTGGGGATGTAATGGTGCTTCTAAAATCTCTTGAGGATAATCCTCACACCAAAAACGTCCAAGATTTTTCCTTTAAATTTTCCATGCAATCCACGCACAGCGGCCAATTAGTAGAGAACGGCGTCGAATCGAAAAATTTGGATCCTCAGGACTACTTCCTTGTACAGCAGCGATAGCTGCCTTGGTACGCACTATACGAGCTCGTGTTGGATGAGCATCGTCCAATAGAGTATATGTGGCCATAAATTTTCCCATCGTATTGCGTATGAGCTGCTCAGATATACGATTATGGGTAGCGAAGTGTTCTATAAGTTTGGCATACAAAACACGAATTTACGAAATTCAGACGTTGTTCGGGTGTAAGTCTTAGCATGGTAATTTGCCAAAGTAAATCATATTGTCAAAATGACAGCGAAATTCGACAGCTACATTAACATATATTTTTATAGAAGTTCTATATCATTAAAAAGCAACCTATAGATAACACTGTTTGTCAAATTGAATACTTTAATCAGAGTTACAGGAAAATCAAAGTAAAATCAACTGCAGGGAGTAAATTTCTTTAAAAAAGCTAAATAAATTGAAGCATAAATAAAGCAGACTCTAATTAAGATCTACAGGTTGACGTAAAAGATTTTTCCATTACTACTTTTCAAGTAAAATTTGAATAAAACTGTGAAAGGCAAGTTTACAGTGATTTTTATTTTATAAAGACATACTCAGCATCATTCATTTGCTTAGTGGTTTTGTTTGTTACTTTTCAAAAAAAAATTCAAAAGGTGTCGCACAACTTTTCCAAACTCTCTGAAGTTATTGACCACCACTCAATATTAAAACTCGATTGCAGCATTTACATACCTATTTTCTGGTCTCCGTATTCTAAAAATGCTGTTCTTGAATCAAGCCTATACATTTTTGTTCGCGTTTAGATTTGGCGAGTTTTCCAACCGATAAGTCTATGGGTGGTGTTAGGGATGCGGCAATATTCAATATTCATTGGGGGATGATATATCAGAGACGCCTTACATTAAAGAGGCTACTTAATTAATCCAAAGTTCCCTAATTATAAAAGATATACTTAAAAAACATTACAAACGGATGAGCAAATATAATCACGTTATAAATTTTATCATCTCCAATTAGAGACCTACGGTAACCGATTTCAGCCCAAATAGGTATACTAAGGAAAGTTCCAACTATTTGGCCCCCAAAAATAAAATGAAGAGTACCAGTGCCAGATGTTTTTAATCAACCGTGAGTCCTGATTGTCAAGTTTAATCTGTTTGGTTTATTTTACAGTAAATCCCTAGCCTTCCTACTTCAAGCAAAAAGCTAGTCTTTAATATAGGATAAAAATGGTAAAGACGCCAATTATGTTTTAGTGAATGCCATAAGTACAGCAGATACAAGTTAAACTGAGTATCTGTTTCATCATTAGATTTATTCAGGTTATTTTTAATATGATAAAAAATATTTTTGTATCATTGTTTATACTGAGTAATATTGTAACTGTATGGCATCTATCCTCCGAAATGAGTAGAGACGCCACGGCTCATTCGATACGTGTAGAACAAAAACTTATAAGCTGAATATGATAAAAAGACAAGCTAAAAAACGCAAGATTTCTGGTTCCGGATCAGCAGGTGTATCGTGAACCTCTCAACGAGATGCGTCTGATTCTATTAAGGATGATAATAATGTGTGCGTTGAGTGTTGGGAACATTATTTTCGAACAAAGAAGAAAACTGATTGGATCACATGTGGTACAATGTACTTTCCCCATTGCAATAACTGTAGGAGGGAAATAGCACGCCAAAAAATCTTAATCAGACAAAATAATATATATGGCATCTCTCCCACATAGTGTGGGAGAGACCGCATTTTGAAACTTGTGATATTTTAATTTCTAGATTTCTATTTTTCTGAAATAATATCGCCACATAGTTTATAAGAGTAACTTTCCTGCAAAAACTAAACGATTTGATCATATTGCATTTTTAACTTCCCAGTTGCCAGTGGGAAGTTATTATAATGGGGTCGATCTTGCGAATCCTAAATTTTGACATATCTCCACGTTTTAACGTCTCTAGAATCCTAATCCATCGTTTTTAAAGAGATGTATGTACGTACATATGTGCATTCGGAATTATTTTTTGTCTCGATTATCTCAAGAACCTAAGATCATATTTACGTGGGACGCATATTTATGTAACTTAAAACTGAAAGAGTTTTCAGTAGAATCGGCTCAGCCGTTTTTTATTGAGGATGAAAAAACTGAAAAAAGACAAAAAATTGCTTAATTTTGAAACTGTTGAAACGCATCATTAATTCGTGCAGATCCCAAATAACTTCATAGTAATGCTATTAATATTGTTAGTTTCATCAAAATTTTGATCAATGTTGTAAAAAATGTTATTAAAAAAATTAAGATTAATCTATAGAATTCCAAACTTATATTTTCAGGTTTGGGAGAATGGGAGTAGTGACGATAATGCAGTTAATAATTGGATATTGTTATAAATACAGTCGACTCCGCTTAATTGGGACACATCGGGGAAAACAATTTGGTCCCATTAAAGCGGATGTCCCAATAAACCGAACATATGTTAGAACATCGACATATGAGCATACATGCTACATATGTATTACATATACATATTCAGGTGCTTTCTCATCTACTAATTAAAACTTTAAATACATATAATGATGTTCATAATAGGGTACATACCTACTGAATTGTAAACAAAACAAAAAGTATTCATTTATTTGATTTATTTTTTAATGTACATAATTTTTACAAAACGAAAAACGAAATGGAAACTCGTATAAAAACAAAAAAAGTTAACTTGCATTGCAATTACCTAACCATTAGGTATGATTCTAATGAACGTTGCCTCTTGGTTTTAATGGACTTGGCACCGACGAAGTTTGCACAAGAAGTGAGGGCATCCAAAGGGCTTTCCTCGTTCCCTATTTGAAGAAAAAACTGCCTCAACTTTTCAATGCAATTTCTAGCTTCAGGCAGAGAAACAGTAGCAAATTCAGGATCTTCTTCACTATCGCCCATATTTTCAGTATCAGTTTCTTGTAGGCGTTCTTTAATTTTATCAACGATACGTCATCAAGATTTTCCCTCTCATCGCAGCAAACTTAAATTTTTGTCTAAATCCATGAACTCCTCTTGATTTTGTAATCGTGTCTTTTTCAGCGCATCTTGATTTTCCACTTCTTCATAAATTATTTCTGGGTTCCCATCCGAATTTTGTGTGTCTGTGTCTTCTTTAAAACCGCAGAAAGCAAAACATTTTTTTATTTTTTTGCTGTCAATGTCCTTCCAACTGTCGGCCATGTAGTTAATTGCATGAAGAAAGTTTACTTTACGGCTTACGTCTTTGGCTGTTGAGGTGGAGCTTAATAAATTCTCCTCGATTTTCTCTAATATGAAGTTCACTAGTTTGGCTCTGTACTTAGTTTTTAGGTTTTTTATGATGCCCATGTCCATGGGCTGTGCTAATGAGGTGGTGTTAGGGGGCAGGAATTGCAGAGCTATATTTTTCAATGACTTTGTGTAGGGATGGGCAGTACAATTGTCCAGAATTAAAATTATATATCTTGATTGACGTTGCAGTTCTATGTCCAATTTTTTCAACCAATCCAAAAAAAATTAACGACGTCATCCAGGCATTCGAGTTGGCGTGATATTCGACAGGGAGTCTATTGATTTCCAAATCGTTTGAACATCGAAGTTTTTTGCTCTTACCAATAACAAGCAGTTTTCTCTTGTCATTCCCCGTCATGTTTGAACAACACAGGACAGTAATTCTTTCCATTGCCTTTTTTGAACCTGCTAATTTGTCTTTTTTAAAACAAAGAGAACCGTCCGGAGTCACTCTGTAATACAGCCCCGTCTCAGACATTTTCTGGTGAAAATTCCTTCATAATTTCAGGAAGTCTTTCTTGTTTCCACTTTTCAGCAGTCAAAACATCCGCACTAGCCTTTTCTCCATGGATCTTTTCTTTGATGCCGTTTCTTTTTTTTCAACGAGGAAGCCAGCCATCGGTTGCTTTAAAATGCTCATGATTTAGTCCCAGATTCTCTCCAAACTCTTCAGCTTTGAATTTTAACATGGGCCCAGAAACACAGACACCTCTTTTAGTCACTATGGCAAACCATTTGCTGAGTGCTTCGTCAACTTCAGCGTCTTTCCCTGCCCGTATATGTTTTTGTTTATCTCCACTTCGACCAGCGATGTTCTGCTCGCGGAGTTCATTTTCATTAGCTCGAATTCGTGCGATTGTAGTTTTTGGAACTTTCAAAATGTCCGCGTCTTCTGTTTGAAAAGTTCGGGTATTCTTTTATTTTATTTAAAAGATCCACTTTTTGGGAAACACTTAAATCTTTATGGGACATAATAAGATTAATAAGTAATTAACGATAATTTTTTATGTAAACAAACACAAGAACTGGGTTGTGACTTGGGAGAGCACGAATCATAAACTGAGAATAATATTTTCCCCACCCGTGGCTTCCTGGAAAATCAGGAGGTCCAAAACATTTTGTCCTAATTATCCGATGTTTTGTCCCAATAAAGCGTTGAAAATATATTATATAAATATATAAAAATTCCGTTCCATTACATTTGCCCCAATTAAGCGGTTGTCCCAATTACCCGGTGGCCCTATTAAGCGGAGTCGACTGTAATTGAATATTGATAACAACAATCAAATATTATTAATTGTAAATATAAAATCAATTATAACTATTCAGTGACAATCAAACATTCTTAAAAACGAATGACTATTATTAATAATAATTAAATACCCTCAATAATGGTTGTGGATTTCGGGGCGGGATGGAGGGCGAGGAGGAGGACAAGGACGAGGATGTCGAGGCTTTCGTAGAGGACGACCAGGTGGTGGAGGCAAGGATTTTATGGCTAGATAAAAAAATAATAAAAATAATTATAATAATTTATAATGATAATTATTAATAATAGCAATTGATAATAAAAACAAATTATAGCTTTTTTATTCAACCCCTTGGGAAGTTAGTCGTGTGGGCCTCAAGGATCGCATTTAGACCACATTTTTTCTTATAAAATTAACTACTTGTAAAATCTACCTCTCTCACTTTTACCCTATGTAATCTTTGCGCAATTACTAATGGCAACGCTCTTCTCGGATAGACAACGGCAATTGTTGGGCAGAATATTTCGCTGGACTTTACGTTTTGACAATCATTTTATATAGTTGACGAATTCGGGAGACATTTGTGGCGTTTTCATTACAATAGTGTATCAACCCTGAATGACTGACGACGGTTTGTTATTTTTCAGTTTTTCAAGCTTTTTTTCCCCAGTATTAAATTACTCATTTTTTTAGAATTATTATTTTCAGTAAACTAATAGTTTTTCACTACATAGCTACATAGAAAATCATTACTTTTAGAAAAAGAAGGTTAAAATGTATCGCAATTGATTCATATTGATCGGCAAGAAACTTTTGCATCTGTTTGTATGTTTCAGAAGAAAAATGCGCTAGTTAAAGACTAGCTATTTAATTCGATGTTTTAGAGAGAAACATCAATGAATTTTAAGCTTGCAAAAATTTAACGAGGTTGATTTGAGCAACTTTTTAAGGGGGGAAGTACCTTTAGAGGCCGAAAAAATGTCTTTTTTCCAAATGATTTGTGGGGAAATGAAGACAGTTCTTATTAAATCAGTATAATATTTATTTTAGGCGATGTTCGAGGTTGAAAAAAAAATGTTCTACAAAAGTAAAAGTTGAAAATTAACAAATTTTTCAAGGATCTTGAATGCCATGTCGTCGCTGACGTCCTAAATTGCGTAAGCGATGCTGGCTGCAATTTTCATCTGAAATCAACAAACCAAACATTTTCTTACTCGAGAGGGTTTTTTTCAGTAGATAGACTAAAATATTTGCGAAATTCGAAAATTAACCATTGAAAACAGGCTAAAATAAAGAAATTACGATTTTGATGAAAAATTTCGTTGTACTTCTAGTCAAAAATAGTCCCAAAATAATTTGTTTTTTTAATCTTTAGTCTATATAGAACAGTTTTTTATGCTCTTTAAAATGAATGCTAGATGATGAAAATCGATTCAGTAGTTTTTTTATTATCACTTACGCAATTTTAAAAAACATGGTTTCCAGAAAAGGCCGTTTAAAGTTTGTGGTCAAGAGGAAAACAACACGGCGCCAGGCACTTCCGGGATGCATATCTTCCACAATTTTGGGAATTAGCTTTTGAAACTTTTCCATGATATTCTTAGGCGATATATCTATCGATTAAAACAATTTAAAAAAAATCGATTTTTTGTAGTGTCTAAAGGTACAATTGAGAAGTATGAACTAACTATCTGTCTAAATGAATTGTTTTGTTCCAAGGTAATCATCTCCGGATAATGTTTACTGACACATCACCTTGTAGGTGAACTTTTCGATGGTCGTTACATAGCAGTCAAGTTCTCACATTGCCGCAGGGCTACAGAGTTTTGAACTTCAAATACATATAATCTACCAACAGCACATTCTCTTGCGCTGCTGCACATAATTTATAAGTGTAGTCTACTAGCTACGAATTAATATAATTGATCCAGACATTTAGAAGCCGCACTAGCCGATCTTGAGCTGACAAATGTGATATGTACATAATTCCTATTGTCTGAGCCAATTGCACTAAATTATACAAAAAACAACACCAACAATAGGACAAACGATGGTGTTGATTAAAACGAATTAAAGATACAGATCGGTGAACTTTAACAAAGCGATCATAGTGTCTGGTTTGTTACGCATAGAAAATTAAATTCAATTTGCAGACCGTCAAGTGCATTTAACAGGACTCGTTGTGGTCCAAGCCATTCCGTTTCGAATTACATAGTATACGAATAAAGATTTTTAGCCGGTTTAGCTGGTCAGCCATTTGAGATATGCGAATTGGCGGAAGCAGACAATTTCGCAAAGGCAAATTTTATAATTCACCATAATAACTAGAGCAAAGGCTGAATGTGCTTTTGTAAGAATATATCTGCAGAGACAGAGCAACAAATCAAGATGTCAATTTGAAATTGTTTGCTGTGCTACAATGATGGGAAATGGTGGAACTTAAATATGTTGTTAAATGAATTTTGAGTTAGACGAAGTTATGGTGTTGGCATTTGAATTTAAAAAAAATTGCTGCACGATTAAGGATGATTGTCTATATAACAGAGAAGCCAATATAAGTAAGTTTGTCAAGGGTTCCTTGGACTTTAAATGTTTCTTATGTGAAAAATGCAGCATTTAAGCTTGGTTGTTGAAATTGCCGGATAAAATCCAAAACTATGAAAGAGAGCAAGCAGTTCATGATAAAATCAACGTATGTTTTACAAAAGTTTTTCTAAGAGCTTGACACATCAAGGACTCAACCAGTACAGAAACTTTCATAGAGAAAAAATTGGATTTAAGTATCTTAGAAAAAATGGGCTGTTTGTTTCGCGAATATATTTACAATCGCATGTGTCCTAAAATTTCAAATGTTCTGCATAAAACAAAAAAAATACTTGTGCAAACCATTCATGTTTGAGATTTGATTATGATATTGACTATGTCATAGGTTACGTTTGTACGGAGTACAAAAAATCCAGGCAGATCCGAGATGAACGATAAAGGTGCCAAAAACAGTTGGCTATGTACGACAAATACTTTATCAAATTAGGACGAAGTCGATCTTTAACAATGATAGGCATAAGTTTGAAGAGCGATGTAAGTCATAAACATAAAACGAAAAACAAGCAAATTTCTTCGACAATATATTATTTGGCTGCCAATTTGCACGGCACATCAAACTAAGCGGTGTATTTCGAAAAGCGCTTGAAAACTTGTATACCATTCATTCAAAATGAAGTATCAGCATTTTGGTCGGTAACGCTTCACCATGCTACCCAAAACAGCAAAACTCTTTAACTGCCGCAACTACGACCAATTGAGCGATATTGAGTTAAAATGACGTGGAGAAAGCCAATGAAATTTGCTTAAACCAAGCACAACTGTCAAAGACAGTGAGAAAAAACATACGAGGCCAATTATACTATTGTACGGAACCTGATAAGGGACTTCAACACAAAGGGTCTCGATTTTTATTTTCACAAACAAAGTTTTGACATTGTAGATATTTTTTGAATGAATGATATCTAAAGAAAGAAGTACAGATTTTCTCGGAAAAAATCTCTTTTAAGTTGTTTTTAAGAAAAAAACAAACGGTTTTTTAGAACACAACTTAGTAATAATAGTAATATATAAGCTGTACATTTTTGTTAACTTCCCAGTTCCCTATGGGAAGTTATTGTAATGGGGTCGATTTTGCGAATCCCAAATTTTGACATATCTCCACGTTTTAAGGTCTTTAGAATCCAAATCCATCGTTTTTAGAGAGATGTCTGTGACTGTGTATGTACGTATGTGTGTATGTGCGTATGTACGGATGTACGTATGTGCGTTCGGAATTATTTTTCGTCTCGATTATCTCGAGAACCAAAGATTGGATTGACGTGGGACGTGGGTAATTACGTAACTTAGAACTGAATGACTTTTCAGCAAAATCGGTTAAGCCGTTTTTTATTTAGGATGAAAAAACTGAAAAAAACGACTAAAAATTGCTTATTTTTAAACTGTTGATACGCACTATTAATTCGTGCAGATACCTTCATAGTAATGTTGATGTTATTGTGCGTTTTAGCAAAATTGTGATCAAATTTGTAAAAACTGTTATTTTAAAAAAAAATAAAGATTAATTTATGTAATTCCAAACTTATATTATCAGGAGTAGAGACATTAATGCAGTTAATAATTGCATATTGTTATAAATAATTTAATATTGTTAATAACAATCAAATAATATTAGTTATAATTTGATATTGTATATATAAAGTCAATTATAACTATTCAGTAACGATCAAACATTCTTAATAACGAATGATTATTGTAAATAATAATTAAACACCCTCAATAATAGTTGTGAATTCCGAAGCCGAAATGAAGAACGAGGTTGAGGACGAAGTGGAGGACAAGAAGGATGACGAGGACGAAGAGGACGAGGTTGCCGAAGCTTTGGTAGAGGATGAGCAGGTGGTGGAGACGTCTTCCTCTACCAAAGCTTTTATGGTTAAAATTCATAAAAATAATAAAAGTAATTATATTAATTTAGAATAATAATGTTTAATAATAATAATTATCAATAATCGTAATTAATAATAAAAGCAAATTATAGCATTTTATTCACCCCACTGGAAAGTTAGTCGTGTGGGCCTCAAGGGTCGCACTTAGACCACATTTTTGATTTTAATATGTTTTCATTTGCCAGATATTGAGAACGTTTTTTAAAATCAATTTAGTATTTAAGAAGCGGTTTGAAGTAGAGTTTTTGAAACGACCAAAAATTAGTCAAAATGATGCTGTCTATACTGTACGTCAACAATTTGGTCGATAGGCTACAGAGAAAAGACGGACGATTTTTAAAAAACCAAACATAAGGTCGGTTATCGTTGAAATAATTATGAAAAATGTGAACATCATCTTGACAAAAATTCAGGAGAATTACAGAAAAAGGAATTGGACATACAAGGATTTGACAACATATAACCCAAGTAGACACTAACAGAAGAACCATGGTCAAGCCACTCTTAGAAGGGAAGCAACTGGAAAAGCGATAACAATTTAAAGTGATTGGACAAGCGCAATATTAACGGAGATTAGTTATCATTTGTGGCGCCCTCTATGATCAACCGAGCTTGGTTCAAATATAGTTAATTGGTGGTGCAGCATTCGATAGAAACGCAAAAGGACCACGTTTAACGATGCTTTTAGAAAAAGTAATTTGAAAATTTAAGATCTTCGACCCTAATGATCACTGGGTGGAAATTTTTTTGAAAATAATTATGCGTTTATGAAGCAGAATGCACATGGAAAAAAAATTAAATTAGTTCAAAATCTGAAAAGGATCTTACGATAAATATGGACATACAACATATACAACTATGGCGTTTTGCAGAAATTACAATGACCAATGTTAATATGAGTCAATTTTGTCATATTTCAGTATTTACAGTCATTTCCGTAGAAATTTTATTTTGTCTATCAAATTTTCAGATTTTTCTGAAAACTCCGAAAGTTGGGCAAAATTATTTGCACTGAAAACTCTTTTAACAAATGACGATATTTTTTTAAATTTTTGGGCATTGTAGGCTGACAAAAAATGATATTGAAACGATAAATGAAACCACACTTTCAAAGCGATGTTAGTCACTAAATATTTGTCGGATGTTGGACGAGAAGAGCTCTCCTAGCCTGCCAAGAGTCGTGATTTGAATGTCATCGAAAACGTGTGCCGTGGCATTGTGTCACGTAAGAAATTTAATTGAAATAAAAGGATCAGAAGACTCAACCAAGAAGCTAGCACATTTACAGCGGAAATGTTGTTAATTTTGCCAGCAACCATATGATTCTAATGGTGCATTGTACAAGCGCATTACCTATTAGTGCTACAATGCTACCGTTATGCAGATGAATCACTCATCAATCATCAACATTATTCTATAAGCACCAGGTGATGTAAGAAGCATGGACTATGGCTAACCTAGGCGGCCAGAACATTTTTTGCATGTGAATCATGGGGATGTCGAAACCTTGGACCGTTTCCAGTAGCTACGGAATTTCCCCCAATAATTGGACCTTCATATGACAACTGAAGCATTGTTTACAGGCACACTCGACGAGGCCCCCACAGAGCTCCGATCGCCTTTAAATTTTCTCAGTTGGAAGCTGGTTTCACTACTTTCCGGAAATATGTGTAACTGGGAAAATCTCAAATCCGAAAATAAGCCACAATGCTTACAACTTCCATTTTTCACACCCCCACAGATAAATTGCTGTATTCAATTGGAAAACCGCCACATATCTATGGCATGCACACTATACAGTATCGCTTCTGCTCGAGATGAGAACATTCCTGCCATTATATGAGGACGACATGCGCACAACCTCCTTTGCGGATACCCACTTTGTTGTCTGCAGAGAGCATTGTCGGAAAATTGCAAAAACAACACTACGACTTTGATGCATACTCAGGAAAATCTTGGGAACGATTTTTCACTAACACATACATGTGTAAAACATGCAAAGGATACGGAAAACTATGTGGCGATGACCATGTATTACTAACACCTGAACAAGCGTACGGGTGGCCTCGGCAATATGAAAATGCGCGAGACGTTCGTGTGATTTAGATTTCACGGACATGGGACTCGTCCAAGAAATATTCAAGATGTGGGATCTAAATTAGACAAGAGTTCGTGTCAGAGAGCTGTCTTGTCGTCCACCTAGAGCTAGACGATTTGGCTTAGCGTATACTCTCGAGGGTTGGCTGCGATTGCAGGAAATGCTGCGCTAGCGGCTGGCATTAATTACAATGCTTACTAAGTGCGAGTACACTTAATTAATTTCCAGTGTTTCAAGCTTCAACCAACCATTATTCTTGGAAATTAGTTTAGCATCCACGATAAGTACTGTTATGCTTTATACATACGACTTTTCATTGACTGGAATATTTTTCTCTGTTTGACAATCGTTGAAATCGCGGGGACAAATTCTGTTGAGCAACTCCTTCTGTTTTAAAGAAATATATCTGTTTGCATCAATTTATAGGCTTAAGATGGTGGCTAAGGACAAAAATAAGTTCAATCAGACTAAGAAGTGGACGAGCGATGAATCAGTTTTTGTGTATACATAACGCATTTAGTGAGCTAGCTACGCCTGGCGTATAAACACAATTTGACACCGATTTGAATCCTGCAGTCTAAGGCCGTGTCGTGTGACCGCTTATGTCACTAATATAGAAGTAAGTATGTGCACATATTCCTTTTTAGTTACGTCAATCGAAACAACCGATTTTATACTAATTGTGCATGCTGTTCGCATAATTTTCAGAGCATGATAGATATGATCGAATATATTGACCACGTTTTGTCTTTCACTCGTAAAAACTATTGATTTTGATAGAATAAAGTTTGAAATGGTTTCATATCTACATGGCACTTCGTATTATATGAACTTGAAAACAACTTTGGTAGATGTAACTGAGGTTGACAGTTAATTTTGCAATATTCTTGGTGTTTATACCAGTGGCGGCTCGTGGGAGTTAAGTATGGTGGGGCTACTGGTACGAATTTTTCTATCACCAATATAAGTTCTTATGTGAGTTTCCACTCCACCCAAGAGGTACAACATGTGGAGCGTTAAGCGATTTTAAGTGATCAGTTTCCCCAAAAGTAGATTCGCTGGCAATCAAAGATATATTCCTATTATCGTGTTTTGAATAACATTTAAAGCTTTAATAAAAGTTCAGTGCACTCAGAATAAAAAAACTTGTTTAAAAATATTTGAATTCTTCCTACGAAACAACTTTTAGGCCTATCGCACTTTTCAAAATAAATAATTTCTCTATTAAAATAAATGCAATAAAAACAACAATAACAATCGAAAAAACTAGTAATAAATAAATTCAACAAAAACAAAAATAACAAGAGCAAAAACCATCAGTAAATGAATTCAGCAAAAACAGTTTTACATTATATATAGTTCTTCAAACGACATCAACAACAAAAGCAATTTCTTTTATCTAGACGTTTTATTTGTATAAATATTCAGCACGTCGATATTTTTGTTGAGCGAACAAGTCAATCACCCTTTCATTCATTTTGGGTATTTCTTTAATGAATTTATTACAAACAGAGAGTACTGCAAGCGAAGACGAATAAAGGTTATTATCTTCAAAAAAAAATGTAAAGCTGAACAATGAAAGACATATTTTGAAACATTTCGTTCGAATAGCGTAATATTAATATCAATTATATTTTCTACCGTATTCATATTTTGAAAATACCGAAAAAAAATTTACTAAAATTGAAATTCAAACTTCTAGCAAGTTTTAACACATGCAAGGAAAATCTTGTTAAAAGCACTACAAAACTTAAAAAAAATACTAAACACTACGAAGGCACACTAAGTACTAATACCATGCACTACACTGATGAGACTACTATCGCATTAACAGTCATCACCTTCACCCCCTGCGGCCCGCCGTAAAAAAATGTTGCTCATGCCTGCTCAAAAATATTATCCAGACCATGCCAAGACTACACGTTGTCGAAGCACTGAACGGACTGTATAAGATTAGCCCGTCCGCGAAGAATAAACATGCATTTGGTCAGTCTTTTGATTGACTAGTTTCTAATGGTTTTATGAACTTTCCTTTTGATTTACAACAAATTTTATGGAATGTATTAATATTTTAGGGTACTTAAAAAATAAATACAAGATATTCAAGAATTAAAATACTTAGACCTTCAAAGTAGAGATGAGTATCGATTAATCGATTAAATGGAAAAATCGATGTTTTCTTTGAATAATCGATGTTCTCTATGTTTGATTAATCGTAAAGTCGGTGTCTTGAGTTGAACACAGAAGACGCCACTACAGGTCTAATTTAATTCATCCAGCTCGATCGACTCACTGACACTGTATCATTCCAAATCCAAATACAGAAAATTTATAAACACAATCACACATAAGACATAGCGTTGGTTTTTAATTTTTTTTCGGATTGAATACATTAAGAGGTAACCCTACACTAGAGACCCCTTTTTCATGATTTTCCGTAAGTAAATAAATGAAAAAAAACACCAAATCCGCTTATGGTAGTATATTGTATAACTTAAAAAATAGAAAAAAAAAATATTTTTTTTCCAAAATGACGGCCACGGAACCACGTATTCGGCTGTTGTGTGATCCACCTTTAAAAAGTTACCGGTAACTTTTCTCTCGAACGGTCGCTTCTAGAAAAAAACTAATTTTTTTCTTGAAGTGCATACTAATAGCTAGTGAAGTACGTAGGAGATTTTTTTTAAAAACAATTTTTAACAAAATGGCGCTGTCTTAAAGGAAAAAACCGATTTTTGACAAAAAATTTAGCCGTAAATTATTTATAAAATTAAAAATAAACAATTAATCAAAAAATCCCTACGTACTTCACTAGATTTTGGTATTTCAAATTTACTGTCAAAATTTCAAATGGATCCATGCACCCGTTCAAAAATAATCTTACCGATAAACTTGAAAAAAGTCATTTTAAGAAAAACGCGTTTAAAGTTTTTGTAGATGTTAAGTAGTCAAAAACATAAGCGTCTTTAAAACTATTAATACTTCACGTGATTTAGGTAACAAGACTACTTATTATCCCGAGAGGTATATCGGAGCAGCTGCGCCCAGCAGCGCGTGATTCACTGACAGCGTGCGCGGGGCTCTGGGACGCAGTGCAGCAAAGTCGCTCAGTTAGCCATTTAGAAAATTTTCCACGCTATAAAACTACTGACATCTCATTATTATGACCCTAAAGTACAATTTAAGCCAATAAAAAAATCGTTTTTTTTAAATCCTAGAGTAGTGTTACCCCTCAAGTGTTCGGTCTGACCATAACAATAATTCAGTTCTTTTCAAACAAAAGAATTGAAGCATGGGGAAGTATAGTCGCTCGAGTGAAAAAAATTATTAATTCACAGAATTATATAGATATCATCGAATTTATATTATATTGCCTGACTAACCTAAGCCTAAGCCTTTACTAACTACGTCAAATTTAATTCAGATGTCAATATGGTTAATGGGAAAATGTTGTTGATTTCATAAATTTCCTTAAAAACTATTCTCGCTTTATGGTATTATTTAATATCTTCAAATATTTTCTCTGTGAACGCACATGCTTTCTTTATACTTCAGTCATGTATGAATGATAGTATTTTGTACTGCACATGATGAAGCTACAATACATGTCCGGCAACACTAAAATTCGAAGAAGCATATATATTTTTTGCTTAGAAATAAACTTCATATTCTGATTCTGAGCTTTCCACTGTAAGTAAATGTACTGTGATTCCAGTTGTGACTTGTTTACCTGTCAGTTAAATTTTCTGTTTCTACCAATTTCTGTTTTCTAGTGCTTATAGTTCTTTGCATTGTTTGTGTTGATTTATTTACTTGTGTGTTTATTAAATAACGGATAAAACTATTGGCAGTTGATATTTGCTTTAAGAATTTGCTAAGATGCCTCCATAAAGTGTGGTTTGGGAGCATTTTGAGAAAGAACAAAACAATTATGCCAAGTGTCGACATTGTGAAGTTCAAATCAAAAAATATGGGAGCACGACAAATTTGAAAAACCATCTCCAGCATAAGCACCTCAAAATAAGACCCACGCCAGAAGAAACAAAAGCCGTTGAGCCAGAAGAACAAAGACTATCAGATACTTCTTCTTCATATGAGGTGATTTAATTCTGATAAGCTCAGCATTAGACAACGTTGCTGCCCACAAGGGAGGAGACGTGAATAACAAAATAACTCAAAGTGTCGTTTACATGATATGTAAGGATCTTCAATCTTTGTCGGTGGTTGAGCATGTAAGATTTCGAAAGGTCTTCAAAACGATTGACCCATTATACACCATGCTCACTCGCAAAACTGTCCGCACTGCTATAATAAATAAATACGATCTAGTTTCCCGTTCGTTCAAAGCTGAGTTGAATTCCGTTGAGAGCTATTAGTCCCCCAAACACATAGAGAATAACTTTAAAGCAATTTTGCCGCAAGTCGTTTGTGGTATAGCTTGTTTCGATCACTGTACCATGCCGGGTGTTATTGTGTCTCGAAGGGGACAAGTCTTAGGAAAAAAGCATGTTAGGACCAGATAAACAGGTGTTAGAATGGTTTTTTCCTATGATTTGCCCCCTTTGGGACCCAAAAACATCCGACATGGTACAGTGATCGAAACAAGCAATACCGCAAACGACTTGCGACAAAATTGCTTTAAAGTTATTTTCTATGTGTTTGGGGGTTAAAGCGAAAACAATGGATTTGTGGCGCTCGAAAGATGTTCCCCCCTTTTTGGATGTCGTTTCAGGCCTATAACTTTTTAATTATTGATGCCACGTGAAATTGATGTATGGACGACTTGCTAAAATTTAATTCTACGCAAGTTTGCCATACACATTTTTCTTGTGGGGGTTATGGTTCCGGAGATATAGGGGTGCCCCACTTTTTGTTTGTTTTATAGATGGAGGGCAGAGGATTGGGGCTGCGACCCCAGAAACTTGGATTTAAGCTGCCAGTAAGGCATACCACACATTGCACTAAAAATCTGCTTGCCTACTAAAATGCTCCGCGAGTTTCGCAACGGGGATTTGCCAACAAAAGCCGATTATTTGGCCTAACAACGGGTTTTTCACGCGACTTTCTCCCCTTTGGGATGGAATAACTCCCGTTAATGTGCAGTGATTGCAACAATCAATACCGCAACCAATTTGTGACAAAATTATCTTGGAACAGTATCTCAATGTGTTTCGCGTTAAACGTGAAATTAAAAAAGTTGTGGCGCCCGAAAGATGTTCCCCCCTATTTGTGTGTGGTTTTTGGCTTGTAACTTTTTTATTATTGACCCAACGTAAACGTGATGTATGAACGACTTGCTAAACATTTTATTCTACGCAAGTTTGCCATACACAACTTTCTTGTAGGAGCCATGGTTTCGGAGATATGAGGGCACCCCAACTTCTTTTGTTTTGAAGATGGAGCCCAAAGGACAGGAGCTGCGACCCCAGAAACTTGAACTTAAGCTATCGATACCATTGCCCAGGCATTGCATTAAAAAAAATTCTGCCTACCCAAAATGCACGGTTTACCTCAAAATTCGGACGCCTTGACTGTACTATATTGTTTCACGACTGATATCTGGACGGATTGTCAAAATCGAAACCTTTTAAGTATCACTATGCATTATGTGATTGCTGCAGAGGGTTGTGTTGTCAAAGGCACGATCGGAATGTTCCAGCTTACCGAAAGGCATACTCCAGAGTATATTGTGCATGAATTTCAGAACATTTTTCAAAATGGAAACTTGAAGTTGAGAAAACTCTTCCCATTTTATCTGACAATGCAGCGAACATAACGAAAGCAGCAGAGATAATGTTTGATAAAAATAAACATATCTCCTGTTTTGCCCACACGCTCAACCTCCTCGCCACAAAAGTCATCAACGACGTAGCAGAAGTAAAAACTAAATGCAATTTTGAATAAAGTCAAAGCAATTGTGGGATGGTTCCACCATTCCAATTCAGCATTCGATGAATTGAGATAAGTATGTAACAAAACCGTGATTCAGGATGTTCCAACAAGATGGAAGTTCACCTTTAATATACTCACAGGATTCATAGAGCTGCCATCGTACATCAATGAAGTAATCAACAGGAATACATCTGCTCCACTAATGCTCTCAGTAATAGAGATGGAAGTATTGCAAGAAGTTTGCCAAGTTCTAGATTCGTTATCAACTGCAACCACTGACATAAGCTCTGAAACACATCTTACCAGCAATATGGCGATTCCTATAGCTGCTATTCTGAAGGATTCAGTTCAAAAACTGAATCCGAAACACCAAACCGGAAAGGCCTTGCGATTGTCAGTATTGGCGCAGCACAAAAAACGTTTTGGGTTATTAGAGCAGAATTCACTTTTAACGTTAACGTTTAATACGATATACTTTAAGGAGCCTACCAGTCTCGCTAAGGCCATAAATATTGTTTCTAAACATAAACGTGAAAAGTAAGCTGCATTTCATACCCAAATTGAAACCTCTTCAGATTCAGATTCATCACTATCAGGTGCTGCATCGTCGTCTTTATTCAAATGCACAACAAAAATATTCAGAAGGCCATGCTCATATGACACCTAGAAACTCGGCGAATTCCATTCCTGAAGAATTTAGTCTTTATTTGAGAGCACCACCAGAGAGAATACAGAATGCAGAATCCTATCTTATGGTTGAAACGTTTCCAGCAGTTTCTGCAGTCGCTTTCATCAGTGCCTTCCGAGAGGCTCTCCTCCGAAGCAGGCCAAACTCTAATAGAACAGAAGAGTCGACTGACCGCCGATCTGGCAAGCAAACTCTTATTTTTGAAAGTCACGGATAACAAGTTTTGGTGTTAACTAAAACCCTATCTTATTTTATGGTTGATGATGGTGTAACATGTGTAACATGTATAACATTGTTTTAATTAAAATTATTCTGTTTTTTGATGAATTTTTCCTCATTGGGCATTTTCATATCACCAGGTATTTAATTTTTTTGATTGACGATTAATCGATGTTTTTATCAATAATTAATCGGTGTATCGATTAGTTACTTGAAAAAATAAATCGATGCCAATAATCGATGTTTTGTAGTTCGATACCCATCTCTACTCAAAAGACAGCCAAATTTTACCTAATGATAGTCAGTTAAACTAAAACAATACTAGGTTGTCCTGGCAAAATAGAAGTGGCGCGAATCGAAATAGCCCAATTTTTGTAAGTGCGACGTTTTTTTAGACGTTTTTTAAACGTTTTCCAAGGAGAGCAGATCATAAAAACTGCATCTATTATAAATATTTAACAGACACATCATTCAAGTAATAAAATAGACAAATTAATTAATTAAAAGCGGATGGTTTTTTTTTTGTTTTCGGTAAATTATGATAAAGTTTTTCAGACTATGAATAACGTGATTATCAGATGTATGTACTTTCCAGCAGAAATTTAGAAGCTGTGAGTGATAGAATGGTGCGCAATATAGTTTGTTTTTTGAAGCACATGTTTATTTGAAGCAACAAGAATTGAGGGTGAGATATTCGATGGCTTCTTTTTAAAGTGCTTGTTGATTTGACTTGGGCATCAATGACACGCCCGACAAATTCACACACAGCTGCGGACATATAATTGGAAACAATCATAGCTTACAAAGGAATCCTTCGAAGCAGCTTATTCGCCTTAGGTTCATTTTTTTATCTTATTCAATGACCGTCAAGGGAAGCAAAGAGTCAGCCGATTTACCTCGTTTATTTTTAGTGGGAATGTAATTTGCCTGGTTATTGCTTAAATTTATTTTGGCTTCCGATTCACTAATTCATTTGTAGTAATTAATGGTCAAATGTACACATCAGGGTTTATGTGATGGTACACAAATATGTTATTTTGAAAGATTTTCTGATAAATTGGCTTTATGCTGGAGTTGCGATCTTTTATTTTAAATATTTAAATATCAGCTAGATTTATGGAAGTCGAATAAGCCCTTTAAAGGATTTTATGTTCGTATAAATACAATTTTTATGAAAAACAACACTTTTTTCCTAATTACAATCAGAAAATATGTAAATCACTGAGGCCAATATAGTTCGCAGCAGATTTATTTATTTCAAATATTTTTTTTTAAAGAAATTGAAAAATAAATTGGGAAAATTGCAACATACTTAACTTCTAAAAGCTACGATTTTTTATTTGATGAGAACTTTTTATGACATTACTTTACCTTAGCAACAATATTAATCATTTTAACTTCCCAGTATATGGGAAGTTCTTGTAATCGCCTCGAAAATCGAAATTGAAATTTTCAACATTTCTTTACGTTTTGAGGTCTATAGAGTATATATAAAGTGTTTTTAGAAAGGGAGATGTATGTGTGTGTGTGTGTACGTACGTACGTCTGTACGTTCGTGGACAGTTTTTTCTACGAGCATAACTCACGTAAACAAAGTCGTATCGACTTTGTTGAAGTGTCAATCGAAGCGTCTTTACAATTTTAAGAGCTGATTAGCTTTTGGGAAACTTCGGTCGGGGGTTGAAGGTCATTCCTGTCATGCGTTATATCTCGCGAACCAAACATACGATTTGCATCGTTAAAGTGGCAATCGACGAGCATTAACATTTGTGTGAATCTATCAAATATTTTATTTTGAATTTGTTCTGAACATGTAGTATGCAGTAAAAACTCAATGGCCAGAATGGAATAAAATCTTTATATTAAGCACTTAATTTTTTTGACTCACAAATTTATATTAATACGACGCGTTTCGATTCTTGTAACCTAGAGATGATCTAAGGATCGAAACGCGTCGTATTAATAAAAAGTTATGAGTGAGAAAAAAATAAAGTGTTTAATTTTATAAAGATTTTAACTCGATATCAAATTAAATTTTAAACAAATAAAGTCTAACGTTAGAGAGATGCGCTGAAAGTCGAACAGTTACAATCCTACTTTTATCGTTAAAAATTGATTATATTGTGTTGCTAACTAGATGACAACAACTGACACGCTCAATCGATTTGATATTTCTCTCCGCTTCATTTTGATGGCATGTGATTTTAAGACTAGCTCTGGTATGTAGCATTTACCATTGCTTATATGTCTATTGTGAAATATATAATGAGGTGAACAGGGCTGCCCAGATATTTTCCAATCTATTTTTTAAACAGGATGGCAGCACTACTGGGCATGTCTGTGCGATATTACGTCACTCGACGCGGAATCCTAGGGCAATAAATCATACCTGGTCTGGTTTATATGCCTTGTGTAGTGCCCATATTTCGAGGATATATTCGTAAAAAATAGATAAGAAGCCGGCTTGCTACTTTGTCCTCAATGCCAAGACAGCGGATCGGTTTTGCATGTAATCTCACACATACTGGCCTGATCTTGGCGGGTGATCCTGGCAGCTAGGACCGGTGCGTCATTATCAGTGCATACGCGAGAGTAATAAGTTGTGCGAGCTGTGTAAGTTGTGAGAGTGTGGATGAGTAAGAAAACTAAGGAGCGTGGCAAGTTGCCAGGATTTATTGGAAAGGTAAGCAGTTTTGCCTATTAAGTGTTGTGGTCGGTGTGATTGTGTTTTTTTATATTGAATTTGTTAAAGTAGAATTAACTACCATATTCAACTGCTCGTGTTGAAGAATTATAGTAAAATGGTGCTTAAGCGGTGTTAAGTGAAGGCTAATCTGGTAAACCAGGAACTTTGGAGCTGAGAATGGTGCTCCTTACCGTGAGGTTGGTTGATGGCTCACCTCCCCACCCCGTGCGCTCTTCCTTGATGTCACCTTACGTGTAGGGTCCGCATCGTCTCGTGGGCTCTCCCTTGACGATGGTTCGGTTCCCATATAAAGCTACAAAGACGAAGATAGAAGGACTGTCTGTGAAGTTTCCCTTAATGAAAGAGCGACATATACAGTGAAACTTCTCCTAACTGACACTTCTGTCTAACGGACTTCTCCCTCTTACGGACATTTTTTCATTCCCCGAATGTTTACTTATGATTTTATTGGAATTTTAACTTCTGTCTAGCGGACACTCTCTGCAACGGGCGCGGACAAATATAAACATCAGTATTTACTGAATTGATCTCTCTGTAACGGACAGCAGAGAGCAAACACGGCTCAGTTTCTAAAAACTTCTAATGACCGTCGTGTTCACTTTTTTCTTGTTGCGTTTTTCTCAGCAGTTCGCCGGTGGTATTGTCAATATTAATTGTTTTTTTTAATAATTTTGAGATTCACGTGTTAAGAAGGAGGGGATTCGAAGTTTCGTTTTTACTTTCATTTCAGTAGTTGGTTGAAAATGAAATCTTCTCGTGTACATTTAGCGTTAAAGGACAAAGTCGAATTAATTAATGTCAGTGCACGGGAAAAAAAGTAGTGTACGTGAACTTGCTGCACGGTTTAAAATTGGAAAATCTCAAGTGAGCGAAATTCTGAAAAAGAAAAACGAATTTTTGGAAAAATGGTCTCTACACGGAAATCACCAATCTCAAAAGTCATTCCCAAAAACAATCGGTCATAATATTGATAACATCACATATGAATGGTTTTGCCGGGCACGTGCGGCAAAAATTCCCGTTTCTGGACCTCTAATAAGGGAAAGAGCGTTAGAGGCCGCTAAAAGTTTAGGAGCTGATAATTTCAAAGCGTCAGTGGGATGGCACGATAAATTCAAATCACGACATAGTATTTCCTGGAAAAGTGTCAGCGGAGAAGGTGGGTCTGTTGATAATGAGGTTGTGACAGAATGGACAGACAAATTAAAAGATTTGTGTTGTGATTATGACCCAAAAAACATTTACAACTGTGATGAAACGGGTTTATTTTTTAATGCTCTTCCTGACAAAACACTGAGTCTTAAAAATGAAAACTGCCAAGGTGGGAAAATTTCCAAAGAAAGATTCACCGTGCTGTTGTGTACGAATATGGTAGGTGAATTTGAACAGCCCCTTGTTATCGGAAAAGCACAAAAACCTCGTTGTTTCAAAGGAGTTAATTTGAATCTTATGAATGTTGACTGGAGGTACAACCGAAAAGCCTGGATGACACGCGATATAATGAACGATTGGATTTCTCACATGAATCAAAAAATGATTCGGCAAAACAGAAAAATAATCCTTTTTATGGATAATGCAGCATCTCATCCCCACGTTGAACTATGTAACATTAAAATAATTTTCCTACCACCGAAGACAACTGCAGCCTGTCAGCCCTTAGATCAGGGAGTGATCAAAAATTTTAAAGTTAACTACAGAAAACGTGTTTTGCGACATATTTTAGCCAACATGAACAATATAAAATGTGCAAGTGAACTTGCAAAGAAAATCACTGTATTGGATGCCGTTCAGTGGATTTCTTCTTCAATACGGGAAATCCGAGAAAACACAGTTATGAATTCTTTTGTGAAATCAGGATTATCAAAAGCTTCGAACACTGTTGAAAGCGACATGTATCAAAATGAAGAGCCTGAACTACATGAACTTTTGAAAATATACAATCCTTTAATTGATTTATCATACGTTGATATAGACTTCAAAGTTGCAACTGAAGATGATTCCCTGGATATCAGCGGCATAATTAACAATAATCATGATGTTTCTACCGAGAGTGACCATGATGATATGGAAAGCCATCCTATTGAAGATCAAACTGACGAAGAACCACCTATGAAAATGCAAGAAGCGCTCAAGCAAATAAATCGACTTAAAAAATTCTTCAGTGAAGCAGAAGATACCGAAGGATTTTTTTAGGGTTTCTTCTCTCCAGACAAACATTGAAAAGAAAATTGTTCAACAACATAAGACTCAGAAGAAAATCACATACTACTTTGCTTAATGTTTTCTTACTTCTCATGTTTTTTTAAATTTATCTATGTATGTAGATATGTGAGTACATACATATTTTTTGTGGCACTTTTTTATATAAATAGTGTAAGTACGAATGTGCATTTATTATTATCTGTATATTTTTTGTAATTTACACAATAATATCAATAAACGAGTATCATTATATATCATTGTATTTTTTTGCTCAAAAATCTCCCATTAGTGGACACTTCTCTCTTATGGACACAATATCATTCCCCATGAGTGTCCATTATAAGGAAGTTTCACTGTAGTTGAATATACTTTATGTCTTTTGTTGAATCGGAGTAGAGTCGTTACTCATTGTGCTCGACCATCACACTTATGTGTTGTTTTTATTATATTTACAGACGCGGCAGTTCCCTAAGGCGATCGGACACCCCACCACATATAATATTTTTATATATTAGAAATAATAAAAATTTAAAAAAATTGTCTTACAATATGTAATGTAATTCTGTTTTAGAATAGGGAAACAGATTGTATTTCACAATAATGAGCATACCTACTTTTTCAAATCGCAATTTCAATTCAATTCGTTTCTGTTAAGTTTTTAGATATGGAAATAGGACTAGTAAAAGTTAGCAAAATTAGATTATTAAGCCTATAGGAAAAAGCATATTCAGAAGCTAAAATGCGCAATTAAAAAAAATATGAATGTGTTACCGTCGCGAAATTTTTGGCAAGTGATCACTGGCTACAAAAGATATTTGGTTAACGATGTTTGACAGTTTCAGGAGGGAAGCTTCCTTGGCAGCCCACATCAATAACAGCGTAACAATGCCGATGAGACGCGCTTTATATTGGAAGACGCTGGTTTCACTGGAGAATCGCAAATGGTCTTTTTAAACTCCTGTCAATATGCTCAATGCCTCATAGTAAGCAAAAACTATTACTTTCACTGATTACTTATATAATGTACATATCCAGTAACGTGAACAGTCCATAGCATTACTTACTCTGTCAATTAACTGTTCATGTAATCGCGAGTACACTGTAATTTAACGTAAAATGTCTGTCACATTTAAATGAATTTTGGAGTATTTACAAGATTTTCAAATGAAAATTTTCCTTATTTTCTGGATGTTTTCTACAATATTGCTTCATTTCCTCGATTTACTAATTCGTACCTTCTCAAATTCAACACGTTTTCATCGTGTAAAATCAATGAACAGCTTTGCTTCGCATCTATTGTAGGCAAATCATGCTACATCTATCTATAAGATCAGTTGATATTGAAATGCATCTGTTCCAATTTACGTGTTGATGTTATTTATTTCCGTCTAATGTTTTTTTAGTTCTTGAATGGATGTGATTATGAGTTTTTATTATCATATTATAATTATTCTAAGAAATATCACGCTTTTCATAGACAGTCAGGTTTGGTCTTGAATTCTTATATTTAGTATTTGAAAATTAAAATGACGATGCAGAGGCATTTTCGCATGTAATATATCAACCAAATGAATGAATCAGCTGATTACTATAAAAAAAAATCTTAGTTAAATTGTTTAAGATGATGAGGGGAGTATTTGATGCTTTAGGTCGTTCCAGAATACAGACTATTGTAGCATTATTCATGTTAAGGGGTTGCTAAACAATGAAATATACTATATGTTCACTGAAAAAACATACTTTTTTAAAAATAGCTCAGAAATAACTTTAATCAATTAATAAATGGAATCACGACACAAGATTTTGTTGCTGACCACATTAGCCGCGAACGACATTTTCGTAATTAGTCACATTTAAACTAAAATGGGATGATAACATCTTTAAGCGACAAACACTATTATGATTAATATCTAGCGCTTGGTGGTTACGATCTTGTGAATCATGCTTCTTTAAAACTTCTGAAACTAAGAAAATCTTGTTATTTTTTCGTTATTTCCAGCATTTTCATGAGGATACTATTATTTTGTTTGCAAATATTAATTGTGAAGCTCAATCCGAATTGGATGAAGTGAAGCATTGGCGCTTTAAGCATTATTTGGTGGAGATAAAATGCAGATTTACTATATTTCAAATTTTGGTTGTATAATTATTTGGTTGATTGGTTGGTTGTATTGGCAGCCCCCTTCGTCAAAAGGCGACTCACCTAGGCCAAGATAGGCCCATTGTGATACCACATTTAAATAGGGGTGCGGCACTAAAACCTGTTGGGTGACCAGAACCATTTAGATTCTCGTATGAACCCGGCTACGCAGCTAACTTAATTATTTACACCTAGTAGAAAATGCTGAAGCGCTTCTGTTTAGAAGGTGTGAAATAAGCACTTCCAAAATGGCACAATAACTTGCTTTGCAACTGCTTTAACAGTTATTCTGCCACTTCTTCCAAGAATCGGACGTACAAAAGCAATAGGCGCAGGGATACTTTGCTTACCTGTTCGATTGAACGAGTTGCACAGTGTGTTTTCAGGAAAAGTCGAGAATAATGTTAGTATAAATGTTAGTAACATTGTTTAGGGAATAAGATCTTTATAAAATGAAACACTTGGTTTTTTTGACTCACAAATTTTATTATTAGCACGACGCCTTTCGATCCTTAGATCATCTTCAGATAATTTAAGGATCGAAACGCGTCGTGCTAATAATAAAATTTGTGAGTCAAAAAAACCAAGTGTTTCATTTTATAAAGATTTTATTCTATTATGGCTCATCAAGAGAACACGCAACTTTCTATAACTGATTGTTTAGGGAGACGAAAAGAGTACGCGCGTGCGATTTGGTTGTGCCAAGTAGTAAAAGTTGGATTTTCGAAGAAACAGTTAATACAAAAGTTTAAAAGTCTGGTATTATAAGACACCAGCCGCAATCAATGTTGTGGGGTTTACTTTACTATATCTTCAGTTTTTCGAAACATACATATATATCTCAAACACGAATGGTAGCCTTCGTCAGGGTTTCAACATGACACACTGTTAAATCTTCTCTTCTAAAATACGTTTTACAGTGTATATTACAGTACTTCTAGATAAGCAATTCTACCATCAGCGACGACGAAGCTGGTCCTTGCAGTCATTCTCTAAAACTGTCCTGTTACTGTAAGCAAAACTCACTTGCTCGCAACCTCGTCGTGAATAAAAATAAGAAGAAACGAATTACATGTCGAAAGACCTTGTATTTGCTCCAGTTTTTACTGTGCCGATAAACTTTAAAACATCTAGATTATTAATTCTTTCCGGGGCAGTGGTATACTTTTTATACCACATTTTCAATTTTTTTCCTGGGTAATAGGGGCACTGGTATACTTCTAATATCATATTGTTCTATGCTATAGGCTCTTATCAGTGCAATGCATTTTGCTTTTTTTTTGGTTGAATTCGACTTTCAGGTTTTGTAGAACCGTTATATCGGAGAAACGGTTACTTGTTGCGAGCGTTTATTTGATTCGTTTGTTCTAGTGAGGATTGTATTCGTAATAGCGTGCAAAGTGAAAGAATCTGTGTTCAAAAGAGTGAAAATTTATTTACTATCATTATTTTAAGTAACAGTGCAGTACAAGGTTGGTATTAGCATTACAAGGACGCGGTATAAAATGTATACAAGTGCCCATTACAATGAAAATTCATGTCAAGAAATATATTTCAGGAAATAGGCAAAATGAACCGAAGAAATCTCACTGATGACGAAATACTTCAATTTTTGTAAGAAGATGATGAGCTTTATGTTGATATACCTTCTGATGGTGAAACTCTTGATATCGACAATTACGAAAGTGACTCGGAAGAAGGCGGTTTACCTCAGTCCACGCATACGGAAGACAGAACGAAGTTATATGTGAGTTATTTTCAGTACAAATAATAATACAGATAAAATTTCAGCCTTTGTCATATTTTTGTGACCAGGCTTCCAGAATCAATTTTGATGAGAGCGATGAAATACCTTGTCGAATCTACGTGAACAATTGGCAGTCAGTGCGACCTTAATGTACTCCCTTGACCTGGACCAAAAATCTTTCGTCGATCCACCGATTGAATTCCACTGGCATCAACCATGGGCCAACTGCCATTATCAAGAACCTAGAGACCAAGGATGCAAGAAGCATTTTTAATGAACTGCTCACAGACGAAATTGTTGAACATATAGTATTAAAGACGAATTTGTATGCTCAACAATCGGGAAAGCAATACATTCCAACAACTTCCGAGGAAATTCGTGTATTCATCGGAATGAATTTCTTGATGGGAATAAAGCATCAGGCTAGTTACCGAGATTATTGGTCAACGCGTCGAGAATTGCACGATCAATTCATTGCGAACTTGATGCCAGTTAAATTATATCTTGCTAGACAGCATTTCTCTGCCAACACGAAAGAGAGGACCAAAACCACATCAACGCCAGTTGAGAAACGCAAAAATAAGCCGTTCCGAGAGGTATCGTTCCGTAAAACTGGCCAGCATTTACCAGAAAGGACATCATCACGTCGATGCGCTCTGTGCAGTGTTTCGAATCATCAGCGTAGGTAGAACGAAGTGGAAGTGTTCCTTGTGCAATGTTCCACTCTGTATGAGTGGCAATAAAACATGTTTTCAAAGGTACCACTCTCAGTAAAATGGGCAGTGGTATAAAAAATATACCACGTCGTTGCAGAGAATCCTTCCATGAAAAAAAAATTTAGTTTTTTTTATTTAGCTTGAAGTTATATATGTGAAAATA